>APFE031613447.1:0-21229 GCA_000404065.3 Pinus taeda
CGCATCCAGAATGATAGAGAAGCGTACGGAAGAGTACAAGGTCAAGCATAGGAAATCCACTCCTTATCATCCACAAGCAAATGGTCAAGTGGAGTCCACAAATAAAGTAATTGAAGGAATCATTACCAAGACTGTGCATCTACATAGAAGAGATTGGGTAGAAAGGCTTCCTGAAGCCTTATGGGCCTACAGAACTACATGGAGGAACACAAGAAGACATACTCCCTATGAACTTGTTTATGGGAAGGAAGTTCTGCTCCCCATTGTGTTCCAAGTTAAAACTGTCAAGATGACAGTTTAGTTGGGAATGGATATATCAGAAGCTCAAAAGCATAGACTGGAGTAGTTGAATGAATTAGATGAGATCAGACAAGAAGCACTTCAAAAAACTGATCTAGTTTAGCTGCAGAAAACTATGTGGAATGACAAATACATCAAGGACAAAAAGTTTCAAGAAGGAGATTGGGCATTGCTATTTGATTCAAAGTTCAAAGATTTTCAAGGTAAATTTTAGACTCATTGGCTTGGGCCATATGAGATTGAATAAGTTTTTAGTAATGGAGCCGTAAGAATCAAAACAATTGATGAGCATCAAACCCCTCTCATTATGAATGGTCATAGATTGAAGATCTATCATAAGCCACTGTCAAAGGATAATTTCATCAAAATCTTTCAAGATAATTATGAAATGAGGCTGGTGAAGAAGAATCATTCTTCTCCACTACCCTAGCCTTTGTTCTTTTTCATCATCATCTAAAAAAAAAAAAAAATGTATAAGCCTGAAAACCAATCACTGATTGGCAGTTTTATACAGAAAATACAGGGCGAAAATCAGAAGATTCTCACACCCTATATTTTCCAAAAGAAAAATCTCTCATTTCACTCATAGCTTGTTTCATTCCATTCCATTTCATTTCACTCCATCTCACCACTACATTCCATCAATAAAATTTCTTTCAATTTCTCTTCATATTCACCTTTCCATGTATCATCCATACAATGATTTTTCATTTCCATTCATTCACCAAGTCATATGTTATTCACTATGTTAGTTTCTGCAGCTAAATTCTGATTCCACATCTGAATTTTGATTCCGCAGTTGATTGCTGATTCCGCAGCTAATCCTCTGTTACTTTGCAGTGACAGTCAATTGATTAGCCAAATAATAATAGAAGCAAGATGCAGGTATGGCAGAAGAAGATATTTGAAGACATCAGCACCTGAAAAGCACCTACAGAGGCAGCCAATTAAAAGTTAGCAAAACGAAAGAGGTATGATTCCAAGGAAAGGAAAAAACCATTTTCAAATAGTATTTCAAATGCATAATTTTTATATTTTGTAAATCACATCTCCATAACGTGTAATGATTTGACTTGATGGCTGCCTTAACTCCACCATATCCTCCACATCAATCCAAATGGTCTCATAATCCATATCCGAGTTTAACTCCTACGTAGTCGTACATCCTCATTACACTTGTTAAAATGGCTAATCATGCAAACATGAGATGATTGAATATGGCTCTCTTCCACTGAGGTTCCACTCCGTAGCCTTTTTATGAACCCACTGACGTTTCACTCCACAGCCTTTTATGAACTCAAACTTCATTCAATTTCGTAAATTTCACAAGTGACACTCTGCGTCCACGCTTTCACACCAATTTTACAATCCTTGGTTCATTGTTTGTTTATGCAGACTTCTGCTCCGTAAACCCACTTTCATTTCATGCTCAACATTCTTCCCATTTCGTAATCACCGATTTTCTCCATGACCCTCTTCCATTTTCCTCTCACATAACCGTTCTGCTCTCGTAAAACTGTCATTTATAGAGGTGTCTTCACAATATGGAGGAATGGGTCTTATAGTGAGAATAGAACTTGAAGGAGCTAAATTCATGGAAGGATACCCACAGCTTAAGAGCACATTGGAGAAGGAAATATGGTTGTAGTTTATTAAGAAGTTCAAGGGTCATAATAAGGAGGTTACAAAAACGTTTGCAAGATCTTTCAATGGTGTAGAAGTTGAAATTGGGGACATCAAATTTCTAGTGACATAGTCATCAATTGTAGCAGCCACAAAGCTTCCACAAGAAGGGGAAAGATGGTTTAAGAACAAGAACTTTGATGAAAAGGTCTGGAGGGTCATTCTTCATAGTCCAGGTATGGACGTATCAATATTTAAATGAGAAATTCCTATTTCATCCTTAAGAGATAAATGGACTAGTCTGCTGTTGATCATTCAGAAATTCATTACATGCGAGGGTAGGTATGGCTCCATGTATATGTATCATATTAGATTATTAATGAATTTTTTGGAGAATGAAACTATCAACCTCCCTTATTTCTTATTGAATAGCTTGAGAAAAATTTCTACTACTGTGCAAAAGAATATAGATGATGTGGAACCTCATCTCTACCATCATGGCCTTCTTAATATCTTGGTTGAAAATCATTTGAAAGAGAGGGAAGATACATGGGAAAAATTCCTAGTCAGGAACTTCTTCGAAGACCCTCCTAAAGTGCCTGAGGGGAGTTCAGCAAAGAAAACTAGGAGAAAAAGAACAACTTTAACAATCCAAGATACTCCTACTAGTGTGACCAAGGAAAACAGTGAAGAAGAATTGCCTTCTAAAACATTAATTGAGATTAGGAAACAAGTAAAACAGAAAGGAAAGAGGAAAATTGAAGACATTTACCAGACTCCTTAGCCTTCTTCCAAGCAAGAGCAAGTGCTTTATGAGAAATTATTTCATCTTAAAGAACAGTCAACTAAGGAAAAAAAAAAGGAAAGGAGAAACAGAGCATAGGAAAGGGAGACATAAGCTCACATTTAGGTCCGAGAAGAAGCTCTAGATTAAAGGGAAAATTGAAGAAAATTCAAATCAAAGGAGCTCAATTCATAGACCTGGGAGTTGAAACTCCAGATCAATCACCGGAAAACACTCCACCTAATCAAAGTCCACAGTATTCTCCTTCTCCTTAGTTACATTTTGAAACTAGTCCAAGGAAGACAACTCCAGAAATTGATCAAACTCAGCAGTAGATGTATAATTTCATTGAATCATTGGAGAAGACTACAAAAAAACAAGGAACTTCATCCAATCAGCCAGGTACAACTTAGGAAACTTTGATTCAGTCATTGAAGCAAGAAGATTATGAATTGGAAGTCTTAAACAAACATATCCAAAGGGAGAATGAAACATTAAAAGAGAAAAACAAATTGGACAAAGTTATCCATGACGATACCATGCTACACTTAGGATTATGTCACAAGAAAAAATAGAAAACTGAAGAAGAAGAATAGGAGGTTGAGTAGAGCCCTCATCAATCTCAAGTACAGATGCCTTATGATGAAACCCAGGATGACAGTGACAGCAAGAAAGAAGAAGAAAAGATTGGATGTCTTAGCAGAAGTTTCAGAACAGATGAATTGAAAGGAGGATAGTTACAATTTTGGTTGCATGAGGACATGCAACATCTTCACAGTGGGGGTATGTTGAGCCCCAAAACTACCTCTCTTCCAAGCATTTTCTTAAACCCTTTCTCTTCTATTTTCTCATATCAGTGCCTCCTAAGCTATCAAAAGTTGTTACATGTTGATTCCAGGAGTGTATTTGAGTGATTTTCAAATTATATCATTATGTGTGCTATTTTATCTAGGTTTTGTTTATCAGCTACGAAATGTAGCCACTTTATGTAGCTAACTCACAATTCCGCAACTGTTTTCATTGTTCTGTAGGTTACAGGTGTCAGTAGGAGGAATGAGACACATGGGCGGCTCAGGAATGATCCACACATGGATGAGGTCCTATTTACTTAGCCAAATTCGGAAGGAAAGGTCCCAATCAAAGGGTGGTCAACAGAGAGTTCTACGTCAACTAGGACTCTGTTCCTGCACGTAAAACAAGCCGAAGCTATTCTTGAACTCGTGGATCTATTTTTTCCACCTGCAGACCATCTTCATAATGCAATCCAACATCCACCTCACATAGATTTACTACTCATGGCAACCAAGAGGCTGAATCATTGGATTTTGACCTGTTCACGTGTCTATTGCTGAAGAAATTCCTTTAACATACAGTTATCCATTTTCTCTATAAATATAAGCGTTTGCAATGCAGATAGTTAGTTCTTGATACTATTTTTATAACGTTATTTTGCTGTTGTGTAACCGAGAGACATATTACTCTGTTTCATAATATAAAACTCTATTTTTCACATGGTTGTTTGAGTGTGTTTTGAAGTAACAACGTGTTAATACAAAGCTGTGCAGAGGGCCCCTACGTAGCTGAGGTTCTTCTTTTGTTTTTGTATAGTTTTTCATGTATATTTTCTCTCATTCGAGTTGTACATTTCTCATGTTTTACTTATGATTTTAATCATTCTAATCCTGTACATGTTTTTTGCAGCTTGTCACATTTTCTACTAACACTGATAAGTGCACTTCAGAATAGGTCTTTAAGTCTGATTATGCTTGAGCTTCTTAGTGTAGTTTTTGCATCAAGTGGTGATTTGAGACTTGCTTCCTTTGCTAAACTTTAGTTTTCAATTTCAATTGTTTATTCCTTTATTTAGTGAGATTTGTTTACTGTTCAAGATAGTTTAAATATCAGTTCTTCATGCTATATAATGATATCTTCGGAGCCTTTAACTTAACCCTGTTTTAGAAGTTAATTGGCGAGCCATTGTGATTATAGGTGAAGTAATTGAATTTTCTTTCATTAGTATGCAAGTAGATAGTTTAGATGTCAGTTCTTTCATGCTATATGATGATATTTTTGGAGTCTTTAGCTTAACCCCATTTTAGAAGTTAAATGACGAAATATTGTGATTATAGATGAACTAATTGAATTTGCTTTCATCAGTGTGCAAATTAGATAATTTAGATGTCATTCTTTTCATGCCATATGATGATGTTTCCGGAGTCTTTATCTTAACCGCATTTTAGAAGTTAATTGACGAAATATTGTGATTATGGATGAAATCATTGACTAGATTCCAGTTTCTTTACTTTTTGGTTTTGAGTTGCAACAGTTTATTAGATTTCAATTATACAATTAGGATGGACAACAGAGATAGTAACATCATTTTCAGTAAGTCAATTTTAGTTTGGTTTATGTAGCTGCATGTTTTCACTCTTATTCAACTTCTAATTTTGTAGACAACATGTTTTAAGATCTCTTAAGTTCAAGGTTTGGAAATTATCATAAGAAGCATAAACCTTGCCTTCAACTCTAAATCCACATTGATCTTTAAAAGCATCCTTAAAACTTTTTCTTTAACAGTGGATTAGGATTTCCATTGCATTATAACACTTTAGGAGACCGACAAGAACAAAACCAACAAGATAAAACTGAAAACAGTGAGGTAAGAAAAGGGTTATCTAGCACATACAGTGCACTACACTTCATCAGTTTACGACTCCCAGATTGATAACTTATGTAGCAATTTATGACACACTAAATTGACTAAACACCTTTCTGAACTAAAATTAGAGTAGAACCAATATCCACCACCTCTCTTATCGGATGTATCCAAGAATTTGCAATCTCTAACTGTTTCATCCCTATTTAACTTGTGCCCATCATGAAACCTACTTTTGTATGCCCCATTATTCCTTTCCTCTTATCCATAACTAATCCATGGTTGTCCATGTCTCTACAAATATGACAATCTCCAAAGGATGACTGCATTGGCCTCTACTTGTTTAGATTATGCCCTAGAGAAGTTTGAAGGCAGAGATAAGAAGTTGTAAAGCGGATAATGACAGGATCATTCATTTACTCATACGACAGATATCCCCTATCACCCCTATTGTACATATGATAACAGTGATGACCATGATACTTGTATGAGCCAGAACTAGAGTAGAACCCATGTCCACTACCTCTCCCATTTGGTGTATCCAAGAATATACCATCTCTAACCATTTCATCCCTATCTATCATGTGCCCGTCATGAAACCTACTGCAATATGCCCCATTAGTCATGTCCTCACATCCATAACTAATCCATGGATGTCCATGTCTCTTCAAATCTGACAAACTCTAAAGGATGACTACATTGACCCCGGCTTATTTCTCCTCAGCCCTAGCAAGTCATTCCTATCAATGAATGATCTTGTCACTATCCACTTTACAACATCTTATCTCTACCTTCAAACTTCTCAATGTGTCTCCTATGTCTGGAGAGTACAAGCCACCATGCTTCTCATCTGATCTGTAGGGAGAATCACATGAATTGTAGTCGACCAATTTTCTTGTCATCTTTGATCCTCTACTTCTTGCAAACATTCCAAGTCAGATAAACCAAGTACAAACATAATCAACGTACCTCAGTGAAGCTCAAGGGAGTCTATCTCATCTACAAGATCAATCCATATTAGCATGATACATGTATATATAGATAATCATATCAATATACCAACCTCATGCATGAAAATACCAACTTCATACCATGACCTCATGCATGAAAGTACCAACTGCCTACCATGAACTCATTCACGACAACCATGACCATAAAAATGGATGCATAATAAACATATAAATACTGACTTGCATAAGAAATACATATACAACTGACATGCATGCATGATAATCATGTTCTACCCATCCAATCCAAGTGTTGAACCTAAAAGCTCTGATACCACTCTATAACACCCTCCTCCCATAGTTACCCAAGTTCACAGGTCCACCAGGGTAAACATGTGATGAAGAGTTACTACGTTATGACTTAATCTCATAGGTATAGTTAAGGAGTGGAATCGACATACTAAAACCTTACTAACCTTCCTCAAGAGCTACAACACCCCCAAGAACCAAACAACCACTCCAAGTGCCAAAACCCTAAGCCAACTTGACCTTTTTAATGATCTGAACTCCCAGTCGCTTGCATAACAACACAAGCCAAAGAATGTAGCTTTATAGTCGCATGGACGAACATTCTTCCCATCAACTATAGTCTAAATTACGTAGTTCTATGCAAGAAACCCAAGATCTGTGCCACTTTTTTAGGGCTAGGATCCAGACATCTGCTTAGAAATTAATAGAACTTTCCAGAATGATAAATAACATTTAGGAAAAGCCATTAATACAAAACTTGATCAAGGACTTGACCTCACTACGCCTAACCATGACAAACATTCCATAAAACACATAGTGAACATGTAATCTACATGTCATACTTACATATCTAAACATAGGGAATTGAAACTTATCTTAGAATCATCAAGAAGGTCTAATGACCTCTACAAGAGCTTCAATAACATTTATTAGTTCATGCATTCAATAATAATTCATTTACCAATTAAAACATGATAAGAGTCATAACATGAATCTATCATAAAACCATGCTTATAACAAACATATAACCAAAATAATAATAATGGTAGAACGACCATCAAAGCCACAACATAAAAAATACCTTTATTCATAAAATATAAGAGGAAAAAATCTCTTATTAAAATATGCAAATCCAACCAAGTCAGGGACTTCCACGTACCACCCGACCATAGGTTAGGTTAAACCAAATATTTCTTTCATCCAATCACCCTCGTGCCATATTCCAAGGATGAATGTGGGACTCACCACAAAATAACTAGGGCTTCCTCAGGATTATCGTAGTCCTGCCAAAACTAGTTAAGGGACTCCTAAGCCCGAAACCCTCACCTATACAGCCAATTTTTACCACAATCCTGGTATTACCATTCAAGGGATTCCTAGGCCCAAACAAGAAGCATAAACTACGGGGATTTACCATAATGCCACCAAAAGTAGTCAAGGGATCACTATGCCCTAAATTAGTATAGATGCCTCCAGAGTTCTTCACTAATACCTTGAGGAATTTTCCGATCTCCACCCTCAGGCTTTACCACAATCCCTCCATTACCGGTCAAGGGATTCCTAGGCCTTTGGGAATTTTCCTGAGACCACCTCACCCAATTCCAAAACCATATACCAATCCAAAGCTCAACTAAGTAAAAGAACCCCATCATACCATGGCTATCCACAAATGGCAAGGAAAAGCTGAAAATATTGTCACACCTAGAAAAGACCATGCCTATGATAGTAAGAGAATCAAATACACACATGCATGTACCATGTATGCCAAAATTAGCAAAGAAACCATACATGCAACTCAATATCTCCAAAGAAATCCGACTGTAGCCGCTTGATCCAACTCTTCCATGCTTGATATTTACTTTCCTTTTCTTTCTTTTCCTTCCTTTCTCCAATGCTAGAGTGCTCCAAGAATGCTCTAAGTGTACAATGGTATGAGAGAGTAGAGAGAATAGAGAGTGAGCTCTAAGACTAAACTGGAAAAAGGTTAACCAACTAAAAGTTGTGAACTGATCCTCAAAAACATTTTTATGATTGAGACCTCTATTTTATTCAATTTCCTCTATTTCCCCCCTATTTCCTCCTCACATGCAGCCTGTGACCTTTCACCTTCCTTTTCTCCTACTTTCTGTTATTTTTATAAATAAAATAACAAATAATGCGTTTTTTCCTTTTCAAATCCTTTTCCATTTCCTTTGCCAATTTCTGATCTAGGTGGATATTGGTGGCCACTCACCTATTCTACTTGGACCCCCACCATTGTTTCTTTTAGTTTTTTTAGTTTCCTTATTTGCAGCACAATTTACTATTTTTGGCAGTTTTTTGGGTCCTGAACTTCTAGAGCCGTTTTGAGGCTCAAAACGACGTTTTTTTGGGAAAAATGGGAGTAACATGGGTCCATAGATTAACATTGCTCACTCAAAAGTTTTAGTACTTGGATAGATATTTTTAACAAGGTATTGTATGTGTCAAACAAAGATCGTATGCCAAAGTTACAAGTCGGGGAAGTTGATGTACCAATTTACCCAAACGGGGCCCATAGTTTTGTGCTTCATCTCCTAGGGTTAGGTTTTTGGATGTTTAGGGTTTTCCATTGTTTCTCAACATTAAATAGGCCTTCGAGCCTCATTGTAATATAGTTCAGAGGCATGTAGCCACCACATCTCTTCTCAGAGAGAAGCTACCATCGTCTGAGCTAGTTTATTTCCATTTCTATTTGTAATCATATTTCAGTATATTACATCAATGAAATGAAGTATTATTTCTATTTCATCTCTATACTTATGGTTATAGCTGTAATTTGTTGCATTCCTATTTAAATTTGGACCAGTGGTATCAGAGTAGTTTGCTTGTTCTCTGTTTTTCTTTGCATGTCCCCAATGAGGTCAGGATATAAGGAGTTAGGGCTCGATTTGGTTGAACCTTTGCTAGATCAGCCTCGCAAACCCTAATATCCTCCCATGGCGGAAGAAAAGAAAGACCAGGGAGCAGGAGATCCTATCAAAATATTGCTCAAGGAGGCCCTCGAGAAATAAAGAAATGCAATGATGGACAACTTTTCCCAAATCCTTCAACGGCTACCCAGGGTTGACGCATCTACTTCCGACAGCTATTCTAGAAGCACCACACCCTTTAAGGTACAAGTTAACTTTGACATTCCCATATTTGAGGGTCAGATAGATGTGGATGCCGTAGATAAATGGTTAAATGTGCTAGAAGGATATTCTTCTATTCATGATTTTTCCAGCCGGGAAAAGATTACTTTCGCTCTTCTCAAAGCAGCCCCCCATGTCAAAGACTGGTGGGAAACCTACTACGAGTAGAAGGATGAAAGTACGATCTCATTGTTTTCAGCCGCACCCAATAGGAATTCATTCCAGGATGCCATCAAGGAGCAGTACTACCTTGTCGGAAGCTATGAGGATAAATACATAAAGTGGACCATGTTGTGGCAGGGAAGGGACCAAGACGCACCAAATTTACCAATATTTTTCATACCCTTCACACAAAGTTGGGTATCAAGGATTCTGAGTGGCATTTGGTACTCAAATATCGTGGCCGCCTACACAGGTACATCCATGATGAGATGGAGTTCCTGGACATATCCTCACTTGGCACAGCGTACTGAAACACTATCAAGATCGAGCAAAAGTTTAAATAGAAGAAGTGAGAGTTTGGATCTGCGAATTCGAAGCAAGGGAAAGGTGCCCCCATACTGCTAAAAAAAGGACAAAGCTAAGGTGGGGTGGCCTAGGACAACCCACCAAAGCCGCAAGCAAAGAACAACAATGTGAAGCCAAAGAAGGACATGGGAAAGTGGTGTGAGTTCCATAAGATCTCCACTCACAACACGAGTGTCAGGCCAAGTAGTCACTAGTGGCCGAGATAAAGTCTTTGGAATCCGATGCATCTTTCGACTCTGAGTCAGAACTTAACAAGGGGAATGTAAAATGGAAGTAGATTATCGATGCAGATCCCAATGCCACTATTGCTGCCACGAAGATCTAGAAGGAGGAACTCGAAGATCTAGAGGAGGAGGAGCACCTCTTCCACTCCTAGATGTGGGTAAAGGGTTCCCTACTATAGTTCATTATTGATAGCGAGAGCCAAAAGAACCTCACTTCGGCAGAGGTCATGAAGCAGCTAGGCTTACCAACCATAGTGCATCCACAATCATACACCATTGGGTGGCTTCACCAAGGATGGGATCTTCACGTGAGCTAGCAGTGTCGCCTTCCATAAAACATCAAGCCCTTCATAGATGAGGTGTTATGTGACATTGCCCCCCTTGATGTTTGTGATGTATTATTAGGCCAACCATACTTGTGGAAGTAACATGTTGTGTATGAGTCAAGGCCTTGTGCTGTTATTGTTACTTTGGGAAATAAGATGTACAGAATACTAGAGGTAGCACCACCTACTGCCATCTCTTTGATTACTGCAAAACAATGCAGTAAGCTCATTTCCAAAACCAAGAAATTTGTTTTCCTAATGATACACTTTGAGGGAAAGAAGAAGACGGTGTCCATGAACTCCAAATAGGGCCCCTCCACATGACAAAAACAGATGGACAAGGTCGTGGAGGAGTACGAGGACATCTTCACCTCCCCCTTAGGGGTTCCTCTACACTATTAGGTCAAGCACTCCATCGATCTGACCCTAGGTGTACCACTGCCCAATGGACCAATCTATCGGTGCTCCGTTCTAGAGAATGATGAAATCAAGAGGCAGATTCAGGAACTATTGCAGAAAGGTCACATCTGACCGAGTTCATCACCCTGTGGGAGCCCGATCATGTTGGTACAGAAGAAGGATGGGACTTGGACACTCTGTATTAACTATTGAGCACTGAACGAGATCACTGTCCGAAATAGGTACCCAATCCCACGAATTGATGACCTTCTGGACCAACTGAAGGGGGAAAAATATTTCAGCAAGATCGACTTGAAGTCAGGATATCACCAAGTACTAATAGAACCCTCCGATGTGTGGAAGATTGCCTTCAAAGCCAAGTAGGGCCTTTTTGAATGGATGGTTATGCCTTTCGGGTTGAAAAATGCTCCGACAACCTTCATGAGGCTGATGGATGACATATTGCGACCATTCACCAATTCATTTGTAGTGGTATACTTGGATGACATCCTAATCTTCAACTAGAGTTGACAAGAGCACCTCCATCACATCCGACAGGTGCTCCAAACACTGCGACAACACAAGCTATGTGCCAATTTGGAGAAATGCACTTTTGGCATGACCCAAGTTCAATATCTGGGATACATTATTGATGAACCGGGGGTGCATGTGGATCCAACCAAGATCCAAGTCATTCAGGATTGGCCAACTCCAACCACTCTGACAAAGCTCCACATCTTTCTAGGTCTTGCCAATTTCTACCATAGGTTCATGTTGGGATTCTCTCATATCACTTGGCCCTTGAGTCAAGTAACCAAGGGAGGAGTGAAAGAAAAATTATTTTGGTCTAGATCTCAACAGAAGGAATTCATAGAGCTGAAACATCGCCTCTGCTTGGCACCAGTGCTCGCATTACTAGACTTTCAACAACCATTTGAGATTGAGACAGATGCCTTTGATTATGCTATTGGGACAATCCTTACTCAACACGGGCATCCAGTGGCATATCATAGTGAGACACTTTCAGACACAGACTGGAAGTATACCACTTAAGACAAAGAGATGTATTCCATTGTGGAAGCCTACTGACAATGGAAACATTAAATTTTGGGGAAGGAAACGATCATCCACACTAACCAAAAGCCCTTGCAGTTCATACAGATGCAAGGGAAGTTGTAGAGTGATCGCCATCAGAAGTGGTCCACATACCTACAGCAGTTTCATTTGAATATCAAGTATAAGAAGGGTAGCAACAATAATGTTGCAGATTGTCTCAGCCAACCACCAATCATGGCGTCAACCACTGTGCTCAAATTTGCTCGGAACAAGACTTCTGATTAGCCACTTCTCTACAAAAGTGACCCAGAATTCAGCCACACATGCCAGACGCTCTTGGAAGGTCAGTATGTTCGATATTTTCACCTCCAGGATGCCCTATTATGCTACCTGGGTCACCTTTGTGTTCCTTCAAGCGAGCGTGCCAAGATGATTTGGGAAGTGCACTATCGTCGAGCTACTGGCCATTTTGGGGTCGAGAAAACAACGGCAGTACTACAGAAGTATTTTTATTGGCTAAATCTTCGACAAGATGTTGGGAAGTACACCAGATCCTGCACTGCTTGGGCCACTGCCAAACCAACCATTAAGAAGAAAGGCCTCTATACTTCACTACCTACCCTTAGTCGACCTTGGGAATCCATCTCCATGGATTCCATGTCGGGCCTTCCTTCTACTAATCATAGAAATGATTGTGTTTTGTGGTCATCAACATATTGTCGAAGATGGCCATTATGGCAGCCTGCAAGAAGAATTTCACAGCAGAAGCTACTGCTAAATCCTTATTTGAACGAGTCTGGGTACACTTTGGGATCCCACAATCTATCATCTCAGATCGGGATAGAAAGTTCCTTAGTGCATTTTGGTCTAGTCTCTAGTCGATGTTGGACACCAAGCTCACTAAGTCCACAACCTTCCATCCCCAAACTGATGGCCAAATAGAGGTCGTCAACAGGATGATCGTACACATTCTGCACATGTACAACTCAAAGCATCCACGTACATGGGATGAAAACCTCCCGTATGTCTAGCATAGCTATAACCGGGCTCTCCACAGCTTGATTGGCCACAACCCCTTTCAGGTGGGCTTGGGATTCTAGCCATTATGTCCCATTGATGTGGCGATGCCATTTGCAGCTACTCAGGCAGATTCAGCTCATGTCTAGTCCGAAACCGTTAAGGCAAACAACTTCATTGAACACATCCAACATATCCTCTAGCAGGTACATGAAATTTTGGAGAAATCAAATGCCAAGTATAAGAAGTGACATGATCAACATCGGGTCCCACACAAGTTTCAGGCGAGAGACAAAGTCTGGTTGCATTTGCAAAAGAAACGCCTTATTGGAGGCTATCGGAAACTCAGACCACTCTAATATGGTCCTTACACCATTACCAAGGCTATGGGAGATGATGCATTTACGCTCAACATTCCCCCATTCCTTGGCTTGCACCTAGTGTTCAATGTGGACCATCTTTGACCCTACTTCCCACCATTGTTAGACACATTAGACATTGTAGAACAACACACACCTACAGAGTTAAATTCAAATTGCATGGAACAGGCCACAATGGATCGGATCATGGACACGTAGGTCAAGAACACCTGACAGCAAAGGATCAAACTATATCGAGTTGTCAAAGTAGGCCAACTCCTTCACTGGGGCAAGTGGCTCACCAGGGACCAAGTTCAGCAGAAGTTTCCTCATCTCATGAAGGAACTCAACGAAATGGGGACCATTGCTTCCTAAGGGGGGAGGAATGATCTAGGTAGATATTGGTGGCCACCCGCCTATTCCACTTGGACCTCCACCATTATTTCTTTCAGTTTTTTAGTTTCCTTATTTGTAGCACAATTTACTATTTTTTGCAGTTTTTCGGGTCCTGAACTTCTGGAGCCATTTTGAGGCCCTAAATGACGTTTTTTGGGAACACTGGGAGCAACATGGGTCTATAGATTGATTTTTCTCACTCAAAAGTTGTAGTCCTCGGATAGATCTTTCTAACGAGGTATTGTGCATGTCAAACGAAGATCGTATGCCAAAGTTACGACCCGGGGAAGTTGATGTACCAATTTACGCAAATGAGGTCCATAGTTTGTTGCTTCATCTCCTAGGGTAATGTTTTTGGATGTTTAAGGTTTTCCATTATTTCTCAACAATAAATAGGCCTTTGAGCCTCATTGTAAGACAGTTCAGAGGCATGCATCCACCACATTTCTTCTCAGAGATAAGCTACCATCACCTGAGCTAGTTTATTTCCATTTCTGTTTGTAAGCATATTTCAATATTTTACATCAATGAAATGAAGTATTATTTCTGTTGCATCTCTATATTTATGGTTATAGTTGTAATTTGCTGCATTCCTGTTTAAATCCGGATCATTTTCCCTAGCTATAATAAACTAATTGAACACCCACTAGGATTTGTTACCCAACATTCAACTTGGAATGCATGTCCCATGACCTTGGTCTTAATTTTCCTTTATTAACTTTATTACATGGATTTTTAACCAGGGCTGTTATAGAAATAATAGTTAGTGTGGTGTTGAAATTTGAAAAGACTTCCCACTTCTTGTGCGAAGAAATGAGGATAACCATGCAAGTTCTTTTAAATATTAACAATTTTTTGTGGATAGAAGTAGAATGCAACTATTTCCCTTTTGCATGAGACATGTGAAGTAAGGATAAGTGAGCATGCCTTGGTAGTCTATAAGTATTTTACTTTATGCATGTAAGTTATGAATGGAAAGACAAGTTTGATAACCATACATGTGTAAAGATTAATAATTATGATTTGCTAGCTATGTGATTTTATTTAATACATGTGTAGTAAGAGAGACATTTATCGATACTTTGTATAGAATTTAATGATGCACATTAAAAGATGTTATAAAACAGAACTAGAAAAGATTTATTGTTTTGATTTTAAAAAATATTTTATAATCATGATGTCAGAGTTTTATGATGGTAGTAGTTGCAAGAAAATATTTTGACTTGCACGAAAGGTGGATTATGTTTATCATTATGGTAGACAATGAACTAATTTTCCATACAGAATGAGGGATTGTCTATGCAGGATAATCTACTATAGGGAACAACCAGGCCACAAAGAGATAGTGTTTCAGTATTTGCTGGTAAATGATATCATGATTAATGTAATTGCTTCTAGCTAGTTATGGTGTATTCACGATGATATTTCTTTGTAATATTTTATGACAATGGTCAAGGGATAGACTTCCTTACAACCATTGAGCGAGGGGTGAACACCATCATGAGACATTTAATAAAATTAAATGAGGATGAACCACATTAGTTGGTTCGAAACGTCGACCTAATCCTTACAATGTGATTAATCTGAAAGACTGTTCTCAAAATTAAATGTTTTCTTGTTTTTCCCCATGGGGTTTCTAGGATATATCACTGTCCAATGATGTGTTTACCTGTTGTTCCATTCTAGTGATGTTTCTTGCTTACATGATACTGACACTTACATTATCAAATGGGTGATTAACTAGCCTAATTCATTAACGATGAAAAATATGTAAGATTACAATAGGGAGCTTTAGGTTAATATACTGCAACAATGGTTGTTATGTTATGTAACTTACTATTTCATTCTTAAAGTTACTTTATGTAACGATGATGATTTTATAGAATAACCAGTTAAGGGTATAGAATAAGTGATTCTCAAATTTTATACGCTAGTAAATTCTGTGAAAATTGTCTAGTCCTATGTATTTTTACACAAGGTTACCGAGGGATGTTACATTGAAAGCTATAACCTCGATTTTCAAAATGTTTTATTATATTTTATCAAAACCTTGTTGGCATTCTTATTATTTCTGGAAAAAAATGTGGTTTCATTAAACTATCTAGCAAATTAAGAAGGTGAAAAAGCACTGTGATTGAGGGGCGATGAGAGAACAAGGAGACCAATTAGTGAAAAGCTTTGGTTAATGTTCCCACTTACTCTTATTTTCTCTTCATGACAATATATAATTAAAGGTGGTGTGAAAATTGGATGCATCTTAGGCGACACAATCATGACACTTATATTCTCGTAATTGTGGTGAAGCTTTGCCTGTGGAAATTGAAGATAGGAAGGACTAAGGCTATAGTGGCTGGGTGAAGCTAAGCATAGATTAATTAACCAATGAATCAAATGAATCTGTTAATCTGTTAGTGAGGAAAAGGACATGATGATTGTGACCTAATTTAGTGAGTATTCTAAATATCAATGAATTGGGAAACATACCTTAGAAGCCATTTTCACTTTGTTAGTTGTGATTAAATTTCAATAACAAAAAAAATCATATCGAACATAAGCATAATAGCTTAATTACATTTAAAAAAATTGTGAAAATGATAAAAATGATAAAATAATTAGTATTTATTTGAACTTTTCATTACATTTTAATATTTAACATGAAAATATAAAGAAGAAAATGAATAAAGTGTTAAAAAATAATTGATTATTTACCGTAGCTTTCCATTATATTTCAAAATGGGAATATAATGGAAAAATGAGAAAGTTTTTAAAGATAAATAAAAATGGTAAAAATAACTGTTTGATTCCTCACTTTCCATTATATTTCAATATAGGAATACCACTAGGAAAAATGAAAAAAATGTACAAATAAATCAGAATAATAAAAATTATTGGATTATTTATTAACTTTGTATTACATTTTAATATAATAATATTCTAATATGCAAATATTCCATTACATTTCAATATAATTATTTGTAAAGATGAATGAAAATGATAAAAAAAGAATTTGTTGTTTATATTTACTTTTCATTACATTTCAATAGGGTAAATATGGATAGAAAAAATGAACACTGTGTGCAAATGAATGGAAATAACTAATTAATTATTTTTACTTTTTATTAAATTTTCACATAGGAATATGGGTGGAAAAAAATGAAAATCTTGTGTGTAGATCAATAAAAAGAATAAAAATAACTAGTTATTTATTGTCACTTACTATCACATTTCTAAATAAGAATGTGATTGGAAAAATGAAAATTTTATACAAATATATAAAAGTGATAAAAAAAATTAGTTGGTTATTGATATTCATTTTCCATTACATTTCAATCATATATATATATAAATTCTAATACAATTTAACATTAGAATATAGGAGGACAGACATAACCATCAAGGCACTTCATGATATATCTGACATTACGATGATTAAAAAAATCATAAAAATTAACTAAATTATAAATTTATTTTAAACCAGAATAGATCCATATTAACTCTAAATATACCAAGCTACTAGAGGGATTAAACCTCTCAATATCAAAACCTACTTCTGAATACAAAACTTGACAAAGGGTTTGCACCTAGAGAGATTTGATTCCTCTCAACTCTTAGTAGATCCACAATTAAAATAGATCTATGATGGTTTTGAGTAACACACTAATGGGATGTTTTAATATATGAAGTTTTTTTTCCACCTATTTTATATAATATACAGGTAGTTAAGATTGAAATATTTTATTTATGATTCATATTCTAGACACTAAAATGTTAATACATGCCTTCTCATATTCAAAATGAAAAAAATATATTCGAACTATTTTTTATTAATATTTTTTAATATATATATATATATATATATATATATATATATATATATATATATTAAAAGTTGAATTATTTGTTAATAAATAAAGATTTTTTAGCTTTTTCTCCAGGTTAAAATATTTTACTCAACAAGCATATTGAAATATTTGATTTATAACTAACATTAAATATTTTACATACTATATAATATCAATAATATTATGTTTGTATGTCATCTATAAAATCTATAACACTGTTTTTTTTTCTTTTATTTCTTTTACTGATATTTTTAAATTTTTTAATGTAAGTATTATTAAAGATTATTTTTAAATATAACATTACTTGAGAACACCTCCCTTATACTCGGTTATAGGTCCACCTCGGCCCAATTATTACTATCAGTACTTTAAAAAAATAACCTATGACTTAAACATGTATGTTTAAAAATATAAATAAATATACACATTTGGTTAGTTTTAATTAAAAGCCTTATAAAACATGTTGAGATTTTCTGTTTCATACAAAGTAGGCAAAAATCTCTAATGTGTGACAACAATAGGAATTTGTTGCTAGATTAGCTCCAGGTTGTTGGCAGAGAGTTAATGCATCCTATATTTGATGTAAGAGGATTTATGAGGCAGTTAGATTCTCTTTGCTATAAATCAGATGTCCATGAATTGTTTGGAGAGAGAGTTTGTGAGGAAATTGATTATTTTGTAATCTCCTGTTTGATAATAAAGAATTGCCGATGACTATGTTTGGTGGACGTAGCCCAGATTGGTTGGGTGAACCACGTTAATCTACTGTCTCCTGTGTATGGTTATTTGCTGTGTATATTTGTTTGTTTGCTGCACACCTTTGCCTCTAAGAAATGGTATCAGAGCAAGGTTGGAGGCGTGGCACAGCGGAGGAGTGGCGTAATCTGGAAATGGCAGATGTCAATCTACCTACGCGTTGAGGATTAAAGCTGCATGGAATCATTGCTGCATGGTGTGTAAAATCCCTTGCCAGCTGGTGCATATTGCTGTGTGGACCAACTGCGGATGCGTGGAGGTGAATCGGCCCAACAGACCAAAGAACCTGCGTGGAGGCCGCTTTCAACTTGCGTGAAGTTTTGTGTTGATGCGCGGTAGTATATTGGTTTTTTGTGTATGTTTTTGGTGCGGTTTGGTTTTGAACACTGTGCGCTCACAAAAACCATATTGTTGTGCACTCACAAAAACCATATTGCTGTGCAAAAACCATATTGTTGTGCATGGCTGTGGGGCTACGTATGATTGGTATTGTTTGTGTTAAACCATATCGAATGGCTGCTGGTGCGTTGCTGGTACACTAGCGGAGGTGTTAAGTGACAGCGTGGTGTCTATGCACTGCGTGGTTCCTCAATACAGTGCGTGTGGCTGCCCGATGCGGAGTGATTGAAGGACGCATGTAATGCGTGGTTTTGTGCTGGTAAATGCGATTAAACAGAGCCCCTTTCATACAATTCAATATTGGATGAACGGAAGAGGCTGGCAGACAGAACACAGTTGGAGTGGGCATTGAAAGCAGCAAAGAGCGAAGCGAAAGGCATGGCTAGCCAGGATTCTCAGATGGAGGCAGTCATCACTGAAGTTGTGCACTCTCGATCATCCTACTTCAAGAAACAATCCAAGTAAGCGCGTATTCTCATTGTTATTTTCAAGAAGAAATTCCCGCAAATCTCAACATGTTTTCATAATCATACGCAGTGAATTCTTCTCACTTATTATACTAATCAGGGTTAATTTAAAGATCAGAGATAAATCTGGAAATTGTTTAGTTGGAGCACGAATTTGGAGTGTTGCTTAAAATTAAGATATACATTGTTTTTATATATATTAATTTCTGGTCTTTAATAGTTGGTTTTTTGGAGATTATTATGTTTTTTGGTTGATACAAAATGGCGAAAACTCAGAGTGCCTAGTTTGAAATTGAGAAGTTTAATGGAAAAAACAATTTCGAGATCTGGAAGGTGAAGATGTACGATTTGCTTGTCCAACATGGTGTGGCAAAGGCGTTGTTGGGCAAATCCAAACAACCTTACAACATCACAGATAATGAGTGGGCCGAGATGGATGAAAGAGAAATAAGTGCTATTCAACTGTGTCTTGTGGATGATGTCCTGTTTAATATCGTGTCGGAGACAACAGCTACTGGTTTGTGGACGAAACTGGTGAAACTGTACATGACCAAATCCTTAACCAATAGGATTCTCCTTAAGCGACAGTTGTACAGTTTGCGAATGAAGGAAGGTACATCGATTGCTGATCATTTAAATTCTTTTAATACTCTTCTAGTGCAATTACAAAGTATAGAAGTAAAAATTCAATCCGAGGATAAAGCTATTACTTTATTGTGCTCGTTGCCCGAGTCATGGGATCATTTTGCTACTTCTATAAGTCTTAGTTCATCAGAAACTATTGAGTTTGATGATGTAGTTGCATCTTTATTATCGGAAGAAACAAGGAGAAGGTCGCATTCAGAAACCTCTACATCAAAAGCTATGATGGTTAGAGGTCGTTCTAAAGAAAGACGCTCCAGTAGGCCGAGCGACTCAAGTTCAAAGTCTAAAGGGAAGAAGAGTAAGGTAAAGTGTTGGTTTTGTGGCAAATCGGGGCATTTGAAGAAGGACTGCTGGAAGCGACAGCAGCAAACTTCTAAAGCAGATTCTTTGACAGAGAAGAAGGAGGCAAATACAACAGATACAGGTTCGGCATCTGGTTCAGGTATGAGTGATGAAGTATTATCCGTTAATGTGTCAAACCATGATCAACATTTGTTGTTAGATTCCGGTGCATCAAACCACATGTGTATTCATAAAGAATGGTTTAAGACATATAAATCAATTAATGATGGAGTTGTGTACATGGGTAATGATGTAATATGTAATATTGTGGGGATTGGGAGTATACAACTGCAAATGTTTGATGGGACAACTAAAATATTAACTAATGTGAGGCATGTACCAGATTTAAGGAAAATTTTGATTTCATTAGGAGCACTTGATTCAAATGGATATAAAATTGTAATTCAAGGTGGAGTAATGAAAATTTATAAAGGTATTTTATTAGTTATGAAAGTTAAGAAGGTAGGAAAGCTATTTCAGTTAGAAGGAGGTATAGGGTCAGATTATGTGTCTACAGTGTCTAAACGTGACAGTAGTTCCATTCACTTATGGCATCAAAGGTTGGGGCATATGAGTGAAAGAGGGTTAAAAATTTTCGCTGATCGCAAATACTTCCAAATCTAAAGTCTAGAAAGTTAGATTTCTGTAAGCATTGTCTATTTGGAAAACAAAGTAAACAAAAGCTTAAAACATGCAAACATACTAGTAAAGGAATACTCAAATATATCCATTCAGAGGTCTGGGGTCCAACCCCTACAACCTCATATGGTGGCTCATCATATTTTGTATCGTTTATTGATGACTTTTCTAGGAAAGTGTGGGTCTACATGTTGAAAAGGAAGTCTGATGTTTTTCAGTTTTCAAGCAGTTTAGAGCATTGGTAGAAAACAACACTGGTAGAACAATAAAATGTTTAAGAACTGACAATTGTAGTGAGTTTACTTCCAAGGAGTTTGACAGCTATTGCAAGGATGCAGGGAT
>APFE031613453.1:7863-45404 GCA_000404065.3 Pinus taeda
TTCACCTCCTCTTTGTTGGCTTGAGGAGCTAACTTCTCCTCCTGCTGTCCTCTCTTGTTCCTACTGGAAGGAACTTGCTGAGGCCTCCATGCTAGGTGGGCCCATGCCCAAAGATTTCCCTATTGGCATTCCTTCCTCTGAAAAATGATTCAATCTTTGCCTCTTTTCCCCTTGAGTTGTTGATGTTGTGAGGGGAGTCTCTCTGTCCCTTTTCCTGCTTATGTCCTCCTTTTGAGGGGTTTGGAGGACTGAAGCTTCAGCTCTTGTCTCTTGCCTAGGAGGCACAATTTGTGGTGGCTACTTCTCAGTGACCATTGGGGCCTCTGCTGTTTGCTCTTCTTGCAATGGTTGTTCATGTTCTTGCTGTTGTACCTGTTCTTGATGCTGTACCTATTGTTGTACCTTTTCCTGAAGTGGCTGCTCTTGCTCCATTTCTTTCTCCTTGCCTTTGCTAGAGGTTTGATCTGTATCTTTGACAGCCTTCTGATGTTCTGTGGAGGATGAGGCAGCTGCTCCCACTTGAGTGATTGTAAGAGCAAATACCTGTGTAGGAAGTTCTAAGTCAACCATCTTTAGGAGATTTCTTCTTGCTCTTTCATTTAGTTCTTCTTGTGTGACAGGTTCCTCTAATGTGCCTCTCGTCCATTTTGGTTGATTTGCATATTTTTCTATGTGAGGCAACCTCACATGGTCATAACTGGACATCCTATACTTGACCCTTCTTAAGGTTATGAAGGGATTGGGGTCATAAGGTTTCCAGAGGAAACTGGTCTTTAGGCCAAGGCCTTCTAGCATTCTCTCTGCCTCTTGCCAACCTTCCTCCCTTTTGTTAAAAACAAAGTGTCCCAACTGGTTTTTTACCTTCAGCTGTGCTTTCTTGCCTTTGTCTGAAAAGTTCTTCACATCAACATTCCCAAACTGCCTGAAGTATTCAAGGGCAAACAACCTCATAGGCACATATTTGGGCAGTCTGTATGGGGCTAACTCACAACCATATATTCTAATAACGGTGTGATTTTGGTAAAAATACCAATCCCCAATGTTGTATACCTTGGAAAACTGAAGGATCCTCTGCATCTCATCGGTTAGTCTTGGAGGAGGTGAGCTCAGAAATAGAGACATGGCTGGGTGGATGAAAAGGTCTATAAACTCACAGTAGGTGTATGGAGAATAGGTTGTGCAGTGAAAAGCTGAGGTCCAATACACTACTGACCTTGGATTTCCTTGTGCATCCACTCTTTTCATAACAAAAGAACATTTCTCATGTTGATAGTATAAAATCAAGTGGTAGATGTAGGAGGAGTATCTGAACACCCTTTCCCTTGATAGGTTCATCAATTTCTCATGCATTTTGTCTGATATGTAGGTGGCATAGTCATAGCAGATTGGATTTTTGCCAGGGGAAAACATGAGCATCATTACCAGTACAATTTCATCAATATACTCAATTGAGTTATAACCCAGAATGGGACTGATCATATCTGCAAGGTCCCTGCCCAATGGGTTGAGGTAAACATGAGAAATGGGAGGGTACTACACAGTATCAGATTTAATATATAGTTGGTTCAGCTTGGTGATCTGAGCATCTGTCAACATCTTAGCTCCTTGATTTATCAGATCAAACAAAGATAGGGGAACCAATTTCTTCTCAGTCTTGAATTGCAGCATCTCTCTGATGGCCTCAGGGGTAATATAGAAAACAACTCAGCCTGAGGGGTCAAGCACAACTCTCTAAATGGCATCATAACCATCAGCATATAGGTGAATTAGGTCAGGAAATTGATTGACCTTAGGAAGCTTGAATATTGGGAGGAAGGAATCCCAAATGCCCAATACATCTGTTCCAGTCTCATGTTTAGCCTTTAGTTCATTTAACACGTGGATGTGGAACTTGCTTTTCATTAGAAATTCCTCTGAGATTTGATAATCCAAATCTGCTAATGCCTGCCACTCCAATTCTCTCTGAGGGGCATTTAAAGGGGAAACATTGAGGGCCACAGGTGCTACTGGTGTATCCATGGTTACTTTAAAATTCTGCTTTATATGTGAATTAGTGTTACTATGCAGAGTAACAGACAAGAGTGTTTCTTGGAAAGGGAGGTGAGTTATCGAGAAACAGAGGAAAAAGGGTAAACTACAGCAATTGAAGTACTGTACAAGGCACTTAAAAGAGGCAAATCCTTGTCCTTGACAGACTCTTTCTCAGTAATTAGGTGTAGGTTTAGGTTCCCTGTTCACAATTGCGCGAACAAAATGTAGGTTTTATGAAAGCTTTGGTAAACAAGGCTTAGCTGCTGAATTTCTACCTTGTGACTTCAAATGGGAAATAGGCACAGGGGATTTTCCGGTCAATTATCTGTTTTTTCTGTGTTTTAAGTTAATTTCGGCTATTTGCAGACAAAACGAGGCGCATAAAGGATTCGCAGGGATAAAAACCTGGTAAACTGACAGTCCGGGTCACAAATGCAGGTGGGTTGGCGCGCCGATGGTCTCCAGGTTGAATTCAGCAGGTTGGCGTGAGCTTGGACATAAAATACATGCAGGAGACAACATAGACGATTTTGCAAAAAGTGCAAAAACACGAAACTTTGGCCAAAATATGGGTTTTTTGGAATATTGGCGCCTTTTTCGGATGACATCAGCATGACGTGATCGGGTGGGGTCAGGGTCGGATGACGTCAACATGACGTCATCAAGTGACATGGCAGCTTATGAGTGGTCCACAGGGATGGTGAGGTGGCGGACAGGTGGAGCAATGGCGGACGGGGTTTCGGACGCGGTGATGACGTAGCAGTGATGCTGGCAGTGGTGTTGTCAGGAAGGTTGGCGGAAACTGGAAACCGTAGGCGGTATGATATCGCACCGCTTTTCATACGGAAGTGGAGTTGTCAGAGGGGGCTCTGATACGCTGTGGGGGCGACGCGTGGCCAAGGCTTGACGTCACCCTCTGACAGATATCGGAAGCTATCTTTCGAAAATCGGGGACGGTCCGATATCCATGTGAGCCGTTGGATGAAATTCGCCCGATCGGACGGTCGACGGGTCAATAACTTGTCCGGACGATACAGCATCGGGCGGGTAATAAAATATGTATTTTTCATGGGATTCGTGCCCAGTGGGACCTTTAGAATATCGGAAAATTTTCATGGTTTTCCAATGTTTTCTTTATAAAATCGCGCAAAGCACCAAAACTTTGGATAAGTCGGGAAAGTGGGTTTTTTGTGTATTTTTTCCATTTGAGCGGGTTAAGGGTGCAAATGCGTTTTTTACAAGGTTTCTTTAGCAAATGAAGGGTTGAATGGGTAAATGAATTTTGAAGGAGGAAAAGAGGTAAGGCTTGGGTTCTTAAACCGACCAGACGTCAATTTAATTCCCTAGTAGTGAACATATGGCTATAATGCCAAGGGGGGGAATATTTATAGAATGCTTGGGGTTTATACACCATGGTGTTATAATAGTACGGAAAGGGTGACATAGGGAATTTAGATAATAGAAGTTAGGGTTTAATATGGAGGGAGAAGGTGAATGAGGAGTGATATTACTAAGTTTATTTGAAAACCACTTAGCTTAGGGAGTAGATCAAAATGAAAAGAATTTTGCACAAGAAATGTGGCTCTTAGAGGAAACCAGAAGCAACATAAAACCTTGAATTCTTTCACAAACACAATTGGTGTAGGGATGTTAGTTATGAGTGTAAAACAAGGAAAAAAGGAAGTTAGACATGCTCCATTGTATTGTTTTCCTTATATTGACCAGAAAGATTCAGTTTGAAAGGAGTACCACTTCTGCAACCCCATCTACTTACCCATCTACTTGCCTAACACTTTTTGTTTCTTCTTGGAGGGTGCACTTGGACTTGCAAACCCTTATGTGCCTTTTCTTTTCCATTGGCTTTTTCTTTTGATTTCCTATTTAACACTACCCTTATTGCTTTCAAGGCCCCAGATTAAGGAGTTGTGAACCTTAGTTTCTCTGCCTAACTATTGGTCTGCCAAGATTAAACAGTTTGGACAGACTTCTTTCCCTATTCTACAATAGAAAATTGAAACATGGCATGATCCAGATTAGACTGTTGGACCATCCATCAAAATTTAATAAAAATGAAGGCATGTACACACCTTGCCTTGTCTTGGAAATATGGGATCTTTGTATCAGCAAAGCAGAGCATATTTGGCATTTGAATTTGCCAATCATGAAATATGAAACCTATTGGTATAGGTATCCAACAGTGGCTCCACACGGGGATGGTTTTTCTTCTTGAAAGACCAAGAACAGCAGGTCAGCATGCCTTGGCCCTTTGCCTACTCTTTCAAAACTTGGAGTCTTTCTTCCTTGAAACCTCAGAATTGTAAACTGTCATAGTTATGGAACTTGCTGAACTACAACCTTTTCCTGTTTCTGTAACATCCTTAAAACTAAGTTATTCATATGCTTAAATAAAACACTATACGCAGTAAATTATGTACAAGGGCAGCCATCCTACATTCATGAAAGGTATTCAAAATAGTGCTTCAGCATCCTACCATTCACAGGACCTTCATCCAAATCAGTTTCATCAAGATTCTTAGGAAAGTAAGTGTTATTTCCTTGTAATGCTTGGATAATAAATGGTCCTCTCCAAAGGGAATCAAACTTTCCATGTTTTCCTTTATTTTCTCTTCTTGAATCCCACTTGAGAACCTTGTCACCCATGTTGAAATCCTCAGCCTTAGTCCTTCTGTCAAAAGCTTTCTTCAGCTTCTCTTGTAAGATTTGAACTCTGTTATAAACTTGGTCTCTAGTTTGCTATAAACATATAATTTGATTCACCCTCCTTTGCATATCATTTGGCTTAGCTTGAGTTTCTTGAAGTAGTTTCATAACAGGGATCCCTAGTGATGAAGGAAATTTGGCTTCTAATCCATAGAATAACTCATATGGGCTGACCCCAATTGATCTCTTGGTTGTTAGTCTATCTGCCCATAAGGCATTTACAAGTTTCTTATGCCAATTCTTTTTGTTTTCTTCCAATACCTTCTTTATCATGTTTATAAGGCTTTTATTTGATGATTCAGCAAGGCCATTTCCTTGGGGATAGTATGCAGTGGAATGGCCCAAAGTAATGTGGAATTTGTGGCAGAAGCTTACCATCTTTTAAGATCTAAAAAGCAGCAGCATTTTTTTTTATTATCTTATCAGGACATCCAAATCTAGCAAGGATATTGGTCTCAAGAAACTGAATGATAGTGGATTCATTTGTTTGTCTACATGGAATTGCCTCAATCCATTTAGTGAAGTAGTCTGTAGCTGTTAGAATCCATCTATGTTGCCCTGAAGATGAGGGATTAATTTCTCCAATGAAATCCAAGCCCCATTGCTGAAAGGGTCTCTCTGTTGCAATAGGCCTTAAAGGCAGTGGCAGTAACTTTCTCTTTCCCTCAAACACTTGACATTTATGACATAAATTGGTAAATTTCTTGATATCAGAGAAAACAGTTGGCCAATAGTAACCAACTCGTAGTATCTTATCCATAGTGGATTTCCAATACAAATTTCGACCACAATTACCTGCATGAAATTCTTCCATGATTTTGTTAGTCTCATTTTCAATCAAAGAGTTTAATAAGATACCCTCATGGTTTTTCCAAAGCAGATTGCCATCCATAACACAAAATTTTGAAGCTTTCATTTTTAGGAACCTACATTTAGTTCTAGACAGCCCTGGGGGAGCACACGGCTTTTGTAACACCTAACAGATATCATAATACCAGGGGGATTGTTCAAAGGCTACATTGATCTTTGGAGTCGCCAGCTCCGGTTCACTGTCCAGTTGGTTGATGTCCAAGGCTTGGAAATTTATTTCAGACATTAATTTGGCCAAACCCTGCCCTTTTATCAGTTTTGCAGGTTTTATTTCTATATCAAATTCTAAAATTTTGGCAATCCATTTTCCTCTTATGCCCTCTAAGTTCTCTTGAGCAAGTATGTCTTTAACAATTGGGCTTGGTACATAGGCTATAACATGGGAGTATAGGATATAAATCCTAAAGTCCTTAATAGCTTTGGCCAAAGCATATGCTTGCTTTTCCATGATCTGTTACTTCAGGGGTGCATCTCTAAGAGCTTTACTAAAGAAAGCAATGGGTTTCTCATTTCCTTGGTCATCTTTCTGTAATAAAACAGCAGCAATTGTGCGTTGGGGAAGCAAAGGAATTGATAAATTCCCTATCAAATGAGGGTTGGTTAAGACTGGGGTTGAGTGAGGGCAACTTGATACTTCAAAGCTTTGTTTGCTTCTACTATCCATTTTACTTTCGAGTCCTTTTTAAGCATTGTTGTTGAGTAATCTGCTCTGTTTCGGCCAAATTTGGGATAAATCTCCTTAGGAAGTTGATTTTACCCAGAAAGGCTTGTAATTCCTTTATATTTCTTGGATGAGGCATTTGTAAGATGGCCTGAATTCTGTTTGGGTCAATCCGAATGCCATCTTTGGAAATGATGTGACCCAACAGTTTATCTTCCTCCAAACCAAACAGGGATTTCTTAGAATTTAAGGAAATTCCATATTTCCTACAAGTTATGAATATCTGCCTTAGATGTTCCAAATGTTCTTGGTCAGATTTATAGAAAGGTGTGAGGTCATATAAACAAATGACAAGAAAGTCATGAATCTCTTTGGCAAAAGCAATATCCATTGCTCTTTGGAATGTAGCCCCTGCATTCTTCAACCCAAAAGGAATTTTAGCATATTTGAAGGTTCCCCATGGGGTTGTAAATGTTGTTTTATCCTGATCATCAAGATGAACTAAGATCTGGTTGAAGCCTGAGAATCCATCAAGTAAAGAAATTCTTGAGGCCCCGACTACTCTCTGCAAGATGTGATCCATATTGGGTAAGGGGTAATTATCTTTTAAGGACACTTGATTCAAGTTCCTTAGATCAACACAGAGCCTTATTTCACCAGTTTTATTTCTTGTAGGGACTAAGTTTGAAATCCAATCATAGAATCTTATTGGTGCTATAATGCCTGCTTTAAACTTTTTTTGTACCTCTTGTTCCATTGCTGGGAGGAGCATAGGATTGATTCTCCTTAATTTTTTCTTAAAGGGTTTTTGATCTGGCTTGAGTGGGATAGTGTGTTGTATTACAGAGGTGTCATAGGATTTTAAATCCTCATAAATCCATCCAAAGACATCCTAGAACTCTTTGAAAAGGTCAATGTATTTAGGCTTTTGGTCAGGGGGTAATGCAGCAGACAGTTTTATGATTTTGGGTTTTTTAACAGTCCCAATGTTACACTCTTCTATGGCAGTGTTGAGGGGCTGCAATTTTGGTTTGCTGGGAACATCATTGGAGTCAAAAATGTCTTCTAAAGGAGCTAAGCCAATTGGAAGAAAATTGTCCTTCAATTGTATAACTTCAGTTTCATCATCAGCTGTCTCATCACAACTAATTTGTTGGATTTCTTGTATGTTGTCTTTGTTGAAGATTGTAGGATGTAGCATTTGGTTAGCTGTTTTGGGTGATATTTCTTTGTTATTGTGTTTACTCTATATTTGTGATTGACTTGCTCTCTCAAGTATTTGTGATTGACTTTCTCTCTCAAGTATTTTTGATTGAATTTCTCTCTCAAGTATTTGTGATTGACTTGCTCCCTCAGTGTCAATGTTTAGACCAGAAAATTCTTGCTATAAAGTTAAGAAATTGTTTATTTGTGTATCATCATCAAACACCTGCCAGTCCTTGACATTGTTTGGGACAGATGGTCTGTGTTTTATCTCGGTTGTAAAACAGTGGTGGGGCTCGAAAGGTAGCTTACAGTACTTGCAAATGTGGCCAAACTATGAGCATGAAGATTACTGGGCTCTTGGAATTTTGGCAATCTGAAATTCAGTGAAGGAATTTAGTAATTCAGCAGCAGCAGACCTATAAGACCTCAGTCTTTTGTCATTGGTGATAAAATTACCTTTTACTTGTTGGATAACTAGGTCTGAGTCTCCTAGGATTGAAACTTTTATGGCTTGTAGGGATTTCACTAACTTGAGGCCTAGTAAGAGAGCTTCATATTCAGCCATATTGTTAGTGCGCCTGAAGTTCAGTCTATAGGCTCTGCACTCTGCATGGCTTTTTTGTTTATTGTGTATCCAAACTCCAGCTCCTACCCCTAACTTGTTGACTGACCCATCAAATTCAAGGAACCATAGGATCTCTTGTTCTAGGGGAGACTCTTCTCTGTGGTCTGGATTTGTGAGTTGAAGTTTTGGTTCTTCATTTAGTTTGTCTTTTAGAACAGTCTTATCACTTGATTGGATCAGCTTTATTTCTAGAGCTGTGGCTTGTTCATTAAAGTCCTGATCTTGTTTGAGTGTCTTGGTTTCTTCATTATTTGTGGGACCTGTATTGTCATTAAAAAGAATATATGAGTCTATGTCAGAATGAACAGCATATTTGGGAAAGTTTTGAGGCTTGTCTTCACTGCTGACCATATATTTCATAAGTGACTCTCTATATAGCCTCTTGGGTTGACCAAAGACTGAGATGGTGGCATATGACATGTATAATTGCAGGGAACCCTGGAGTTTAGTCCCCCATGATCTTGATAACATCATTCCATATTTGGGTGGGATATCAGCCACTACTACATCGATTAGAATTGTTTTGTTTGGGTACTGGACCAGTGACACACAAAGATCCTTTATTAAGCCTAGACATTTTACCTGGCTAGAGTCAAATGAAAATAGGTCCTTATAAGGTCTTGTAATGTCTAGGTTGAGCCTCTCCATTACTGATTTAGGCATAAGGTTGTGAGAGGCACCTGACTCAAACATTGCATTGTGTAGTATCTTATCATGGACATGCAAGCTGACATAGAAAGGTAAAATCCCTGTAACTGCTGTCTTTCCATCGACTTTTGGGCCAAAAAGCAATTCTGGGGTGTCATCTAACACATTGACATTATCTTTATCACAAGTTAGTTGAAGAGATTTCTTGATTTGCTATTTGTAAATGTCATGCTTGGCTAGTTCTGAAAGAGGAATAGCTATCTTCAATTTGCCAATTTCAGCCTCTAAGTCAAAAGGTTTTTCAGTTTGGATCTTGGTATTGTGGGTGACAGCCTTTTCCTTGTTTGTTGAGTTTTCCTCTTGATCTTTGTCTTGATCATGAGACTATTTGGACTAGAATGTAAAGGTAGTGCAACCATTGGATTTTGTATTGAGGGGAGTAATTTAGTTATTTCTTCAATGGTTATCTCATTTGTAACTGAATCAGTTTTGTCTTGTGGTTTTGTAACTATGGCTTTTTTAGGCTGCAGGGTATCTTTTGTTTTTTTAGGCTGTGCTACCTTTATAGTTCTGCTTCTTAGTTTGTATTGTTTATGAACTTCATAAACAACTGCGTCATAGCCTTGTTTGAAGTCAAATGACTCACCTGACTTGGTTTGAAATTGTTTAATGTCATCATCTTCATGATCTTCTTGACTTAGGAAAACTTGGTGCTCATCCTTAAGGCTCATTAGGTGGATGTGGGTGTCATCCACTTGCTCATCTGAAGTGGATGTTTCAACATATTTTTCCTGGAACGGAGGCCTAATCTCTGGATCAGAACTGGTCTTGCCAACGTTTAGGTTTTGATTTCTCCTGAAATTTGGGTTCCTGACAAGGTTATTTTGTGGTGCTTCCCATGACGACTTTCTCTCCACAGATTCTACTCTGTCACCCAACCTCTTCATACCAGTGAGTATTGCATCCAACTTCTGGTCAAAGGCTGAGGGTTCCTCTTTGAAGGTGACTCTTTTTTCCAATCTTTCCCTGTTCCTCTTGGCAATTAGGTTAGCCTCAACTGTGACAGCAACCTTTTGTGCATCTTCAAGGGTTACAGGGGCTCTTTCCTTCAATTGGTATGCCATGTCAGGGTCAAAACCATCAGGGAATTTGTAAAGTGCTAAATCAGGGGGAGGTCTTAAATTCTGGGGTATTGCGTTGTATACATTGTTGAATCTTGCACAATACTCCAAAACGGTCTCTTGAGGACCTCATTTGATTATATCATATTCACCCACTATGTGCAAGGGATCTTTCTTCTTTTCCCATCTATTGGAAAATGCATGGTAAAGCTCATCAGGGGTCGTTATAGTATTGGCAGTGAGTGACCTAAACCAGGTTCTTACATCACCTGTGAGGCTCTGAACAAAAATTCTCATCCTTACACTATCATCATCAATTTCATAGTTTTCAAAATGATCTTGCATCCTCCTAGCATGCTGAATGGCAATGAAAGGGCCAGTGGTGTCAAAGTATGAGATTTTGGATTGGTAGTCATGAGGAAGGGCTGCAACGTTAGCAAGTAACTACAGGGGTGCATATCTATTGGCCATATTTTGCCGAGTTTACAGGGTTAATCTGGACAACAAGGACTACTGGGACAGTGGGGGTAATAGGTGTAGCAGACCCTAGAGTGTTGGTCAAGGGAGTATGTGTAGTGGATGAAGATGTGGGAGGAGGGCTTTGAGATGTGGATGGTGAACTAGGGGAATTGGCGGTGGACCGAAAAAGAACCTTGATTGGAGTGGAAATGGGGTTGGGGTGAACTATCTCTGGACTTAAGTCAGCAAGCTTATCTAGCCCTTGCTGCTTCTTAACAAATTTAGGGATTGTGTTAGGATTTTCAAAGACAGGGGGCGGATTTGGGTCAGGATTTGACCTAGTGTACTGTGGATTCTTCTTGGGAGCCAGTTTCTAAACTAGTTTTTTGAGTTTTTTCGGAAAAATTTATGTCTGCGAGGACTGGACAAGTTTTTGAAATGGCTATATATATATATCTCAAAGCTAGTATGAAGATTGACTGAAGGAGCTCTTCCCTAAAGCTCTTAATTTTAAACAAAAACAGTTTTGAAGGCTTCCTGACTGATATTCAGGTCTTAACTATAGCTTTAGAAGATATATAGTAATTGGAAAATCCTGAAGAGGTCCCCAGTGGAGTCGCCATTTATGTTAACACCCAGGTTGTTCCCTTTGACTCCCAAGGGAATATGGCCGGGGTAACCACTAACCAATCTTTACATTATAGCTTCTAGCCCAACTGTAATCAGGGAGGGCTCTCTCTTTAAGGTTTGTCTCTGTTCTGTGGAGATTTTAGGCTAGTTATGAAGTGAGGGTTTTTGGTTTATGTTTGGTTGGAAGGATGTCTTTCTGTACCTAAAGTGGAAATCCGCAGATAATGCTAGTCCATTGGGCAATGGAGTCTGTGGCTACTGGTTTTTTGAAATCTTGAGTTTGAGCAGCTGGAATTACAGGGCCATTTAAATACTTCTTAAAACAAACTTGAAATTATGGTGGTGAAATATAAACAACCAGTGAAAAGCAATTAAGAATTTTCCACTAAGCTGGGTTGTGGGAAAGAGATATATTCCTTAGGAGAGAGCTTGAATTCCTGAAACAATAATCACTGTGAAAGATATAGTGTGAAAGGGTAGCAATTAAGAATTACACCTTTATTACTATAACTGAAGAAAAACATTTAAAATAGCTTAGATTGAGTTCAGGGTAATCTGTGATTAAATCCTGGAACTATTCTTTTTCCTTTCCATTAACTGTAAAGCACAGAAACATGAAAGAGATATGAAAAAATAAGAAAACACATAACAAAGAGTTGTAGGGAAAACTTATTGTGCCATGAAATACGCAGGAATCCTGTAACTTTCAGCTAAACACCACAATGCATCAAACAACACAAAGCTTTGGAAATTCCACCGCCTTTGTATTACTTCTCTGAGAATTTACAGTAAAAGAACTCTAGAAAAGATATCAACAACAACCGACCCCTGCAAACTCATGCGAGGGGGAATATATAGAAATGTTTCATACAAAATATCTCAAGCATTGAGTCATCTGAGAAATAAATATCTTCACCAACTCGTACAGGAAATAGCAGATAAGAAGTTATTGCAGCTTTCAATACAACATGAATGCTCTTTAATTCTGTCATAAGATTTTTGACCTTTGGAGGTCACTGAGTCGGTTGAACGCTTTGTTATAACTGATGAATGGCGTGTCTTTGCAGCTCTGTCCTCCTGTAGCTCTTCGGCCCTGTCACCTGTGACTGTCAGTGCTACTGTGGTGACTAAATGGTTTCGCTGAGTTGGCTCAGCCTCTTTTCTCCATACATGCTGATATATCAAAATTTTCCTATACATGACAACTTACATATTTCAATGGAAATAACTTGATTACTGGCTCTGGTTTGACAGTATTAATTGTATCAATCCATTCCAGACTTCCTGTGTGGGCAATTGATGTCTTAAAATTGCCTCTATAGTCTCATCTGCCTCTGTATATTTATAGAAATTCGGAGGCGCATCAAACAAGTGATTGATTTCATTCATGATAAAAAATAAGCTCTCTACCCTGTTGTAGAGATTCTACCCTGATGCTGGCCCTGATTCTCCTGAAGTGCTGGGCTTTTCTGCAATCTGATTTGTAGCAAAGGTGTTGAGCCTAGCATAATTTTCATGGGAAAGTAGTCTTCCTGCATTGCCCATTAAGCTAGGAAGACCTATGTTCTGCAATGCTATAAATTTGTCCATGAATTTATTAATCTCTGTCTGCATATCCTGGTTTCTTGTCTCTAATGTCTGTACCAGGGTTCTTAGTGTCAGGACCCTTTTGACTATCGAAATGGTCTCAGTCCTGTTGGCAATTCCCATTGTGGCCAGATGAGAACTTGTTCTGTGATTAAGCACATTGATCATTCTAGTGGCAGCCTCAAGCATATTGCCTAGAGATGCCCTTGCTCTTTGGATTTCCCTATGTGCTTTTCCAATGAGCCCCATCTGCTCATGAATAGCCTCAATATATTCCCATTGGTCAGTGATGGGTTGGCCAATATTGGCCCATAGGACTCTCTTGAGCTCAGCTGTTACTTTATCAAGTGTGAGCTCTTTCTCTAGCTCATTTATCCTCCTTTTGAGAGTCTTTATCTCTCTTTCTTTCTCAGCTACGTTTTGCTTGGATTTATCATATCTTTCATTGAGCTTAGCCAAAGTTTCTTTGGCTTGACTCAGCTCTGTCATTTAGGCCTCCAAGACCTGGATTTCATTCCTGAGTTTCTGCATATCAAGACTTTGAGCCTGCTCTGTTGTTGGTGCTGAGGTAGAGGGTGTTGTTTGCTCTGTCTGCTGAATGGGAGGAGCAGTGGTTTGAGGAGCTTCTTCCAGATTGATCATTTCTGAAGGTGGCTGAGAAGTTTGGCCTACCTCTTTCTGTTGCAATGTTTCCTGCAGTGCAGCCTCTGATTCTCCCAACTTTTCTTGTGTTAGCATGAGCTGTTTATATAGTGACACCAGCATAGTTGTTGCACCCTTGTCATGTCTCAGCTGGGCAACTTATTCAGTTTGGGGATGAAGAGTTGCTGGGATCTTGATCATCTTCCTTAATGTTGCCATATCTGCATCCCTTAGCTTCAACAGCTCCTGCACCGCTTCGACATCCTTGGGATCATGCCCAAGCTCTATTATGATGTCCTCCAAACAGCTTTTTGGGATTCGTCTATTGTTCCCTTGCTTGAGGCGGGGAGAGGAATGCTCTTCCAACTCAAGTGGGCAGTAGTGTTTTGTTTATTGTATTATTTTTTAGGCTATATTTCTAGCCTGTAATTCACCAATTGATTTTATCTGCCCAAGGAGACATTTATACCATCTCCCGTTTTTCTTATGTAATTCTATCTGATCCATCGGACACAGTATGTCCTTTGGCAAGGAACTCCAAGGTTGGTCCTGATGTAGTCTGCCAACTGACTGTGGCTGCATTACGGCTGGCATGAAGTGGCTCATAATCATCTTGCCCTCCTGGACATCATAGGCAGACATAAGTCTTTGCTGGTTGGTGGGAGCCATTTTCAACAGATGATTATAATTGTATCCTTATGGGCTCATTCCTCTTCTTTATGTCCATGAACTGTTGCTTGATGCTCAGTTCACCTCCTCTTTGTTGGCTTGAGGAGTTAACTTCTCCTCCTACTGTCCTCTCTTGTTCCTGCTGGAAGGAACTTGCAGAGGCCTCCATGCTAGGTGGGCCCATGCCCAAAGATTGCCCTATTGGCATTTCTTCCTCTGAAAAAGGATTCAATCTGTGCCTCTTTTCCCCTTGAGTTGTTGATGTTGTGAGGGGAGTCTCTCTATCCCTTTTCCTGCTTATGTCCTCCTTTTGTGGGGTTTGAAGGACTGAAGCTTCAGCTCTTGTTTCTTGCCTAGGAGGCACAATTTGTGGTGGCTACTGCTCAGTGACCATTGGGGCCTCTGCTGTGTGCTCTCCTTGCACTGGCTGTTCCTTTTCTTAGTGTTGTACCTGTTGTTGTTGATGTGCTTCCTGCTGTTGTTGCTGTGCTTCCTGAATTGGCTGCTCTAGCTCCATTTCTTTCTCCTTGCCTTTGCTAGAGGTTTGATCTGTAGCTTTGACTGCCTTCTGATGTGCTGTGGAGGATGAGGCAGCTGCTTCCACTTGAGTGCCTGTAAGAGCAAATACCTGTGAAGGAAGTTCTAAGTCAGCCAACTTTAGGAGATTTCTTCGTGCTCTTTCATTTAATTCTTCTTGTGCAACAGGTTCCTCTAAGGTGCCTCTCTTCCATTTTGTTTGATTTGCATATTTTTCAATGTGAGGCAACCTCACATGGTCATAACTCGACAGCCTATACTTGACCCTTCTTAAGGTTATGAAGTGATTGGGGTCATAAGGTTTCCAGAGGAAACTGGTCTTTAGGCCAAGGCCTTCTAGCATTCTGTCTACCTCTTGCCAGCCTCCCAAACTGCCTGAAGTATTCAAGGGCAAACAACCTGATAGGCACATATTTGGGCAGTCTGTATGGGGGTAACTCACAACCGTATATTCTAATAACGGTGTGATTTTGGTAAAAATACCAATCCCCAATGCTGTATACCTTGGACAACTGAAGGATCCTCTGCATCTCATCGGTTAGCTGGAGGAGGTGAAGTCAGGAACAGAGACATGGTGGGTGGATAAAAGGTCTATAAACTCACAGTAAGTGTATGGAGATAGGGTGTGCAGTGAATAGCTGAGGTCCAATACACTACTGACCTTGGATTTCCTTGTGCATCCACTCTTTTCATAGAAAAAGAAAATTTCTCATGTTGATAGTATAAAATCAAGTGGTAGATGTAGGAGGAGTATCTGAACACCCTTTCGCTTGATAGGTTCATCAATTGCTCATGCATTTTGTCTGATATATGGGTGGCATAGTCATAGCAGATTGGAGTTTTTCCAGGGGAAAACATGAGCATCATTACCAGTACTGTTTCATCAACATACTCAATTGAGTTATAACCCAGAATGGGACTGATCATATCTGCAAGGTCCCTGCCCAATGGGTTGAGGTAAACATGAGAAATGGGAGGGTACTGCACAGTATCAGATTTAATATATATTTGGTTCAGCTTGGTGATCTGAGCATCTGTCATCTTAGCTCCTTGATTTATCAGATCAAACAAAGATAAAGGAAGCAATTTCTTCTCAGTTTTGAATTGCAGCATCTCTCTGATGGCCTCAGGGGTAATATAGAAAACAACTGAGCCTGAAGGGTCAAGCACAGCTCTCTGAGTGGCATCATAACCATCAACACATAGGTTAATTAGGTCAAGAAATGGATTGACCTGAGGAAGCTTGAAGATTGGGAGGAAAGAATCCAAAATGCCCAATACATATGTTCCAGTCCCATGTTTAGTCTTTAGTTCATTTAACAGGTGGATGTGGAACTTGTTGTGCATTAGAAATTCCTCTGAAATTTGATAATCCAAATATGCTAATGCCTGCGACTCCAATTCTCTCTGAGGGGCATTTAAAGGGGCAACATTGAGGGCTACAGGTGCTACTGGTGTATCCATGGTTACTTTAAAGCTCTGCTGATATGTAAATTAGTGTTACTGTGCAGAGTAACAAAAAAGAGCGTTTCCTCGAAGGAGAGGTGATTTATTGAGAAACAGAGGACAAAAGGGTCAATTGCAGCAATTGAAATACTGCACACAACACTAAAAAAAGGGCAAATACTTGTCCTTAACAGACTCTTTCACAGTAATTTGGTGTAGTTCGGTTTCCCTGTTCACGATTGCGCGAACAGAATGTAGGTTTTGTGAAAGCTTTGGTAAACGAGGCTTAGCCGTTGAACTTCGACCTTATAACTTCAAATGGGAACTAGGCACAGTGGATTTGCCGGTCAATTATATGTTTTTTCTGTATTTTAAGTTAATTTAGGCGATTTGCAGACAAAACCAGGCGCAGAGAGGATTCACAGGGATAAATACCTGGTACACTGACAGTCCTGGTCACAAATGCAGGTGGGTTGGCGCACTGATGGCCTCCAGGTCGAATTCAGCAAGTTGGCATGAGTTTGGACGTAAAATACATGCAGAAGACACAACAGTCGTTTTTGCAAAAAGTGCAAAAAACGCGAAATTTTGTCCAAAATATGGATTTTTTGGAACATTGGCGCCTTTTTCGGATGAGGTGAGCATGACATCATCGGGTGGGATCAAGGTCGGATGACGTCAGCATGACGTCATCAGGTGACGTGGCAGCTTAAGAGTGGTCCACAGGGATGGTGAGGTGGCAGACAGGTGGAGCAATGGCGGACGAGGGCGCTGACGCGACGATGACGTAGCAGTGATGCTGGCAGGGCGGGTTGGCGGAGACCGGAAACCGTAGGCGGTATGATATCGCACCGCCTTCCATACGGAAGCGGAATTGTCAGAGGAGGCTCTGATACGCTGTGGGGGTGACGCGTGGCCGAGGCCTGACGTCACCCTCTGACAGATATTGGAAGCTAACTTACGGACGTCGGGGCCAGTCCGATATGCATGTGGGTCGTTGGATGAAAGGCGCCTGATCGGATAGTCGAAGGGTCGATGACTTGTCCGGACGATACAGCGTCGGGCGGGCAATAAAATATGTATTTTTTATGAGATTCGTGCCCGGCGGGACTTTGGAAAATTGGCGAATTTGCATGGTTTTTTCAATGTATTCTTTATGAAATCGCGCATAGCTCCAGGACTTTGGATAAGTCGGAAAAGTGGGTTTCTTATGTAATTTTTCCGTTTGAGCGGGTTAAGGGTGAAAATGGGTTTCTTACAAGGTTTTCTAGCAAATGAAGGGTTTGAATAGGTTAAATGATTTCTGAAGGAGGAAAAGAGGTAAGGCTTGGGTTCTTAAACTGACCAGATGTCAATTTGATTCCCTAGTAGTGAACATATGGCTATAATGCCAAGGGGGGGGATATTTATAGAATGCTTGGGTTTATACACCATGGTGTTATAATAGTAGGGAAAGGGTGACATAGGGTATTTAGATAATAGAAGTTAGGGGTTAATATGGAGGGAAAAGGTGAATGAGGAGTGATATCACTAAGTTTATTTGAAAACCACTTAGCTTAGGGAATAGATCAAAATGAAAAGAATTTTACACAAGAAATGTGGCTCTTAAAGGAAACCAAAACCAACATAAAACCTTGAATTCTTTCACAAACACAACTGGTGTAGGGATGTTAGTAATGAGTGTAAAACAAGGAAAAAAGGAAGTTAGACATGCTCCATTGTGTTGTTTTCCTTATATTGACCAGCAAGATTCGGTTTGAAAGGAATACCACTTTTGCAACCCCATCTACCTACCCATCTACTTGCCTAACATTTTTTGTTTCTTCTTGGAGGGTGCACTTGGACTTGTAGACCCTTATGTGCCTTTTCTTTTCCATTGGCTTTTTCTTTTGATTGCCGATTTAGCACTACCCTTATTGCTTCCAAGGCCCAGATTAAGCAGTTGGGAACCTTAGTTTCTCTGCCTAACTATTGGTCTGCCAAGATTTAGACAGTTTGGACAGACTTCTTTCTCTATTCTACAATAGAAAATTGAAACATGGCATGATCCAGATTATACTGTTGGACCATCCATCAAAATTTAGTAAACATGAAAGTATGTACACACGTTGTCTTCTCTTGGAAATATGGGATCTTTGTATCAGCAAAGCAAAGCATATTTGGCATTTGAATTTGCCAATCAGGAAATATGAAACCTATTGGTATAGGTATCCAACAGGTTGTATGGCTGATACGAGGATCACACAGTCTCCACAGGTAAACCCTCTTACCCACAGTGTCTTGATAGAATACTGGTATGGAATCATTTAGTAAACCCATTTTCGATCAACTCACTGATGTAGTAATTGTTTTCTTCTTCACAGGTACACCCATTTTGATGATCCTGGAGTACCTGTGCGCAATCATTCAGCATCTAACTCTTATGGTTCTCTACTGAACAGGTTGGTGTTAGTGTAGCTACAACCTAAAGAGTCGATTTTGTGCTCAGGCTTCCAGATTAGCTTAACTGTAGTTTCTCTTCTCTATTTTCTAGATTTAGTTTTCTAAAATGATGGATTCAATGATTAAGCCACTTGTGTAATGTTTTTGAAAGGCACCGAGGTTACTCGGAACCATTCTTGGCATAATTTTGATTAAAGTTTAACTCGAACTATATTCTTGTTGTACATTTAAAAGGGTTATCTCCACCTTTTATTTGTAAGATTCATTCTGTTCACTTGTACTAGATGTGTGTGTTTTCTTTTTTTTTTAAACCCTCAGATTCTCTCCACTGATTTATGATGTACATATGCATTATTTGATTTGGGTATGAATTCTCTCTGTCATTGTTTGAATTTTAATGCATAACAATTTTTAAAGTCATCTAGATGATATAGTAACATACATATGTAAATGTTCTTAAGATTATTCATTTTATACAGTAGTTGTCTCTGTGTTTTTTTCCATTTAGAAGTAGCATAATTGTTTTCTACAAATTGTTTCATTTCCTTGCTCAGTTATCAACTAGAGTCCATTTTATTCAGATTTCCATTCGAATCAACACTGAGACTATAACTCTTTAGTACTAGATGCTAATATTTTCGTTCGATTGGATATTCGGGTATTCAGAAATCCCATCTCTAGTTTTCTTTTAATCAATACACATATATATATGCTCAGTAATCTGATACTGGCATAGTTCCATCCTCATTTTAAAATGGCTTCATATTTTAGTTTTGTTTTTTCGCCGAATTTTTGGAACGAAATGAGCCCAGTTGTTAAATTCGCAACTCTTTTTCTTTACAGTCCCCAACTGAGGGACGAAATCTCCATCTGGGGTACCTACAGACTCGAAATTAGAGTCTTTCCCTAACTTCATAGTGTACAAATGTTATTTCTGTTGAAACGATAGCTATTAAACCTTTACTATTTTCTAGTTTTACATATATATGACTCCTATAGGTGACCATACGAAATAGCAGACTCATATTCCTCAGTTCATGGGACTGGTTCCTATATAGATGTTAATTTTTTTCTTTTCTTCAGAATCCTAATTTCTCCACTCAATATGTTACATTCACCTTTAATAAACTTTGCAATGATAAATAATCATCATCATCCATAGGAGTTATCCATAATTAAGATGCATATACTATACATAATGTATTATCATCCATAAGCTAGGTAATCACAGCATGCATCAAATATTAATTAAAGTACCTCCATAAACTAGATAATCATTAGCATGAATCAATTATTGATTAATGTACAACTATCCATATGATAAGTATAGTCAACAACAAAAGGTAAGCAACCATCCTCATGCATCAAATTATTAATTTAAATACAATTTTGCAGCTCATAATTAGAATCGTCCACAAAAGGTAAACAAACCTGAACATGCTTCAATTTAATAATGACATACAATCCTACAACTACGAGGAGGCATTACCTATAGAGTATAATAGACTGTTATCTTTCCACTATTATAATTAACCACCAAACTCTGTACAGATAAGAAATGACACCAACGAAAAAATCTAACCATAACTTTTAGCCCATGTAACATAACATGCATCAAATCTAATTCATTCAGACACAGTAAGTATTTTCTGACCAATAATCTTAAACTCAGAAAATTAATGGTTGACTACACCAGACCTCACAACCATGAATCCTCTGATTCCCACGAGTTATGACAACTTGCTAGGCATGAGTAACCTCTACTCTGCCTTGATAATTATTATTTATCATTGTCATGTTCACAGATTTTTCCTGGGCAGCGTCCTGCCTTCAGAGGTTCTGTTTCCCCTCAATCTAGGCTTTTTCCAGGCTTTTTCCACATTTTTCCTTAAAGCTAAAAGCCTGCTTTTCCATTTGCAACCCTTTTATTACGGGCTTTATCTTCTACCTGGTTAACATACACACACACATATATTTAGCTTTAGGAAAAATCATGACAAATATGATCCCTCTCATTCTGACAAATTTCATCCTCCTTTCTAGGGTCAGTCCATGAATTTTCCAAACTCAAAATCACAACATTAATAATTTTATTAATAAAATATAATCATTAACATAATCATGTTTATCACCTACTAGCATATGTCTTTGAAGCTATTACATAATAATTCAAGTTCTTGAAAATGGCAGGTGTTACAATATTATCATGCCAATCATAGGAAAAAGAATTAATGTGTAAATTGTAAGTGCATTATATATACTATAATATTCTAGTATTATATTATATTTTAAGACATCCCATAATAAAAATCTTATATATATAACTAAAAATTTTACATATCTAGATATAATTAAGCTAAAATGAATTATAATAATATTTTGTATATTTTAATTTTAATATTAGCATTTTTTTTCTAATATAATTCTCATTTATATAATATGATTGGTAATATATTATAATATAATGTTATATTATATTATATTATAAATCATAATTCAAAATAAATTCTTATTTATATAGCCAACTTACATCCATCTTAATTTCGATAATCGAATTATTTCACTCTAGATAATTTAAATCAGTTTGTTTCCTTTTGTTTAAACTTTATATAAAGTTATGTTATTTAATATGGAATTGACATATTTAATTATGTCTCACTATAAAATGTATTTTTACTGTGAATAATTTTTTTATTTTAAACCAACTAAACATAAAATGAATTAAATATCAAGTAATATCAATTATATTATTTTTTGATCAAATAATGTTAATTAAACTTTTTTTTACATGACTCCATATTATGTAGGGAATGAATTACATGTCAAGCTAATATGAAAAGATAAAAAAAAATTTCCTTACTTTCTATTACATTATTTCTATATAAAGTGGATGTAAACTTAAGATGGAAATTGAAGTATTTTATGTATGGTTGAATTTTTTTTTAATACTAACTTTTCAATTTTCTCTTGTAATTATAATTTTAATATTTTTAAATGTAACAACATCTCCCTCATATGGGGTTGTATAGAACCCCTATGCATAGCATATATGAGGGAGACATTGTCTTGTAACATTATAATTAAAAATAATAAAATAATACTTACATTAACAAATTAAAAAATAGTAACAAGAAAATAAATAAATTTGATCCATAAATAAAATCTTCAATTTTGATCTTAATTTTAATCAATTTTATATATAGATAAGATAATTGAAAGTAAAAAAACTAATTTACCTTTCACTATGAGGAAATATATAATTCCTTCATTACTTAATATGTAGTTGATAAAATCTTCTTATCACTCCCTTTTTTCGCTGGCAAGCATCACATGATGCTCCATTAAGTCTTGCTCGCGCTTGACCTCCCTTCTCACAGCCTTGTCCTTCCGCAACTACCATGGCTCCTCTGGAGCCTCCTCCAGAATCATTACCTTCAGCTGAGAATCCTCCATAAGAGTCTACAACAGCCATTGTAAGTTTGATCTCTTCACTAGGACCTCCTCGATCTATACCCTTTGTCTCTAAGTTCATCAAGAAACTCGAGGACATTCCAAAAATCATTTTACCGCCTTCTTTGCTCTGTAGAGTAGAGCTCTCTTTATCATAAAGAGGATTGGTGGGATAGTTCAGAGGCCTATGGCCCTCTACAAAATCGGTGCAAAAATGGGTTGAAAGGCACTGGTCACATTCAACCCACGAGAAAATCTCCATTTTCTTTTGTGGCAGAGGATACTTCACTTTTCATTTTGAAACTAAAGAGGATAGAGACCTTATCTTCAGGGACGAGCCCTATTTCATGGATACAAGAGGACTTATTGAAACAGATGGATGTCATACTTGATCTCGAGCTGGATATCCCAAGTGTTTCCAATTTGTGTGTGTCTTCCACACCTCCCTCTAAATTGCTAAGGATATGAGTCAGTAAAATAAATAGGAAATGCAATGGGAAAATACATAGACAGAAGCGAACCAAAGGAGAACATGCATGCTTATGCAAGAATCTGCGTCGAAGTCGATCTAGTAAAAGGACTCTCGGAAGCAATAAACATCAAGGTGGATAGATGGATGCACATTTAGTCACTGGATTACGAGAAAATCCCATTTAAATGTAAATAATATCACAAATATGCTCATTTGGCTAATAGATGTCCAAAAAAGCAAGAATATGAAGAAGTAGAAGTGCAGGAAACAAAATGCGAACCAATTAAAAAAACAGCAAACAAACTCTCTGTTATGAAACCAACTCACAAAAGGATAGAAAAGATAGGTAAATGACTTATAAATCAGCCTCTTCGATGGGGCAACCTCCTTTACATTACACAAATGAACAATTCTTGGATGATACAAATGACAAAACCTCCTTTCTATATATAGGAGTCTAAGGGGTCACAATATAACCAAAGCCGACCTAACAGTAATACTATAAGGGAAAAAAAATAACAATAGTAGGCTTCTATGGGGCACAATAATAACAATATGGGAACAATAGGGACACAACAATAACAATAAGAGATATAATGACAATAGTAATGGGGGGAATCACTAGTATTATAGGGACCTAACATGCCCCTCTCCTTAAAAAAAGTGTTGTCCTCAATGCTTGAGTAGTTCTGGATGCTTCTATATAAAATTCTCATCCTCCCATGTGGAATCTTCAATGGGTAAGTTCTTCCACTTGATGAGATACTCTGAAATTGATCGATCGTGTAGTTGTCAAGTTCTTGTTTCTTTGAGTCCTTTAGGTTCCAATATTATTTTTCTTCCTCATCAAGTTCTGGAAATATTGTTTGAACTGGGAGCTTGTCATCTATAACCTTCGTTAAGCATGAAACATGGAAAACTGGGTGCACTCAGGAAGCTGCTAGAAATTCCAATTTCTATGCCATAGTACCTATCTTTTGCAACACCTTGTATGGACCAGAATATTTTGGTGATAATTTATTATCCTTCTTAGCTTGCTTGAGGGACATTTGTTTATATGGTTGTAGCATTAGGAATACCCAATCACCTACATCAAAACTTATTTCGTTGTGATGTTGATTTGCATGTTGTTTCATTCTATTCTGTGCTAAGGTGAGGTTATCGTTTAAGAGTTGTAAAACTTGTTGTTGATGCTCGATGTGATCTTCTAATGCTTGAACCTTAGAATTGTCTCTTAAATATGATGTGATGGATGTGGATGATATCCATAAAGTGCCATAAATGGGGATATGAGTCAGTAAAATAAATAGGAAATGTAGTGGAAAAATATATAGATAGAAGCGAACCAAAGGAGAACATGCATGTTTGTGCAAGGATCTGTGTCAAAGTTGATCTAGGAAAAGGACTCCTGGAAGAAATAAAGATCAAGGTCGATATTTGGGTTCACATTTAGTAACTGGACTATGAGAAAATCCCATTTAAATGCAAGGTATGTCACAAATATGGTCATTTGGCTAATAGATGTCCAAAAAAGCAAGAATCTAAAGAAGTGCAAGTGCAAGAAACAAAATGGGAACTAGTTAAAAAAAAAAAAAGACAACAAACAAACTCTCTCCTTAGAAAGCCCCGTCCTCATCTGCTCCTCCTTTGAGAAATCCCCCATCTCAGCAACCCCTATCTTTTAATCCCCTTCTCGACTCCAACCCCGTTAGACCCCTTAACTCCTCTCTCAATCCTCCTCCTTCTCATCATATTATTCCTTCTTCATCACCTCCCCCCTCCCCCTTGGCCCCCCTCCCTCCATCTCTTCCCCCACCTTTCCCCTCAGCCCTCCCCCTTCTTTTGATAGAATCCTCACAAAGCCAGAGACTCTTTGCTCTCTTCAAATAACCAGAAAAAACATGGAAGAAAGACAAACAAGGAAATTAGGGATGAAGCAGTTGTTAAGGAAATGGAAATGGGTACTCAACAACCTATGAAATCTTTCCTCAAAAAAAGTATAGGCAACAAGGAAAATAACCATCATCCTAATCGAGGGAAAGGTCCCTCTGCATCAAACCAAAGCAAATAATATATCTAGTCTCCTGGAATTGTAGAGGACTTAGAAATTCTTCAAAATTTAATTCAGCAAAAGACAATTTAATAATGAAAAAACCTGATATATTCTTGATCCAGGAGACCAAAATTACTAAACAAGAAATGAGGAAAATAATACGAAAGTTAAGGAATTATGATGGAACAGTCCTCTAAGAAACTGGGGCTTCAAGAGGAATTTGTACAATATGGAGAAAGGACATATGGGAACTGCAGAACCAGCAAATAGACCAACACTTGATCAAAACAAAATTGAAAAATAGAACTTCAAATTTTCAATTCTTCCTTTACAATATTTGTGCTCCAAACCATTACAGAGACAAAGAGACATCTTGGAATCCCCTCAAAGCAAATCCACTTCAAAACCAAAACAAAATCATAATAATAGTAGGTTATCTAAATTTAGTTTTAAATGCTGAGGATAAATCTAGAGGCACTTTTCATGCTGATCCATCTTGAGATTCCCATGAAAGTATTATAGAATGTCCCATTCTAATGGACATTCCTCCAAGGAACAGGAAATACACATGGAATAATAAAAGGATCGGGAAAGGCAATATTAAAGAGAGACTTGGTAGGATCTTAATCCAAGACAGTGTTATAGCAAACTTCATCTCAGTATGTTCAAAAATTATCCCCTATGCAACCTCCAATCACAAGCCAGTGGCAATCAGATTGGGGACAATCAAAAATTTGGGCCCCCTCCCATTTCGATATTGTCACTCTTGGAATACCAATGAAGAATTGAAATAAATTATAGCAGCAACGTGGACACAAAAGGTCATTGGCTCACCAAGTTACGTATGGGAAACTAAATTAAAATTAGTAAAAAATAGTCTAAGAGCTTGGGCAAAGAAAAATCATAGGGAACCACATAAAAGAAATAATGAATTGCAAAAAGAAATGGAAGCAGTGCAGGAAAAAATAGAATGAATGGAGGACACAAAAGAGAATCCACTAAAGGAAAAATAATTATATTGGGAAATCTACAAAAGTAATAGGAAAGAGGAAGAAGAATTGAGGCTTAAGTCTAGAAACCTTTGTATTCAAGTTGGGGACAAAAAAACTTCATTCTTCCATAATACATCAAAGATGAGAAGAATTATAAACCAAATAAATACGATAAAAGGTGAAGGAGATCAAGAGATCAAAGGGCAAGAGGCACTCAAGAAAGAAGCACACAACCACTTTAAAAACTTATTAACAGTTTAGCCATTAGTTTTAGAATTTGAGAGCTTCACTAAGCATATCCCAAAAAGGATAAATGAAGAAGCAAATTGAGAAATTTTGAAAGAGGTTGAAGAACATGAAATACAAGCAGGTGTGTGCATCCTTCAACCTGACAAAGCTCTTGGTCCAGATGGTTTTTCAATAGCTTTATATCCCTTCAACTGGAGCATCATCAAAAAAGACCTCACTATAATGATTAGAAATGTTTTTCGAAAAAAGAAGCTGGGAGATTTCACAAATTCATGTAGGAATTTACAGGGTAAGTTCCTAAGATAGAACACCAAAGGACGCCGCTCACAAATAGATCACAAATCAATATACCATTATTATTGACGTGGTTAAAACCCTCAAAGAGGGAAACAGCCCACACCTTGAGCAAACACTACCAATTCAGGCAATTCATTAATAATAGAATGAAAATTTACATAAGCTTCTCTCATGAATGGTTACCCTACAAATGACCCTCCATGCTCTTTAAATAGATATCATGGACCAATCGGGTGTTAAGCCATATATCAAGTGTCGATAATACTGAGGAGAGAATGAACCATTAGATCACTACATATTATGACCATCAGATTGTAAGTTACAAAAGTACATAGTAAAGAAACACACTTTACCTGACTCTACACTAGACTAATTTATATGTAACTATTTCCTAGGTGTCGGAATATCCTAACATCCCCCCTTAAGAACAACTTGGGATAGGATTGAAGGATGTACAAATATGACACAATAGGATAAGGAAGGAGGAATTAGAGCCTATCCCCCTTAGTGACAACTTCCTAAACTCCAACCATAAATCAAAGTTTAGTAAACTTCACCTCTGTGAGAGCCTTTGTAAATATGTCTGCAACTTGATCATCTGTTGAACAATATTTCACTTCACGAACATGGTCATGAATGAGCTTTTTGATGAAGTGCATGTGCATTTCAATGTGTTTGTTGCACTGATGTTCAACTCGATCTTTTCATACTTGAATGGCACTTTTATTATCACACCAAATTGTAGTCGGATGCTGCTGCTAAAAGCCAAACTCTGACAGGATCTGATGAAGCCACAGGGCTTCCTTACTAGCTTCTACGGCACCACGATACTTTTCTTCTGCTAAAGAAAGAGAAATGGCAATTTTTCTCTCACATCCCCATGTAATAGGTCCTAAACCAAGAGTGAACACATAACCTGTAGTAGACTTCCGATCATCAAGGTCACCAACCCAATCAGAATCAGTGAAACCAACCAATAGAGGAGATGCTTCTGAACTGTAATGAATCCCAAACTGAATTGTACCTTGAACATAACGAAGTATTATTTTAGTTGTTTTCCAATGACTTTCATGTGGGTTTTTCATAAACAGAGCAATAAGGCCAATAGCAAAGGAAAGGTCAATACGAGTATGGGTTAGATACAAAATTTTTCCTACAAGTTGACGGTATAAGGTAGCATCAACTTCAAGGGAAGTACAAGTGACTAAAATTTTGGCTTCAGACTAAAAGGTAGAAGGTGCTATCTTATAGTCTTCCATTTTAAAATGGCGTAGAAGATCTCAGGCATACTTGGACTGGGAAAGGGATATACCTTCTTTGGATTGCAAGACTTGAAGACCAAGAAAATAATGCAAGTGTCCCAGTCTATCATATCAAACTTATTTTTAAGGCTAGAATTCACATGGTTTATAAGGTTGGGATCACTACTAGTAAGGATAATATCATCAACATAAAGAACAATAATGATAAGATACTTGCCGACTTTCTTGGTGTAGATAGTATTGTCAGAATGACACCTAGAAAAGCCAGTTTCTAAAAGAAAGTTATCCATTTTGGCATATCAGGCCCGAGGGGCTTGCTTGAGACCATAAAGGGATTTCTTAAGCCGACATACAAGGATAGAGTTTGTTTGTATAAAGCCAATAGGTTGTTCCATATAGATTTCTTCATGCAAGTCCCAATGCAAGAAGGCAAATTTAACATCCATCTGATGGAATTCCCATTTGAAAGAGGCAGCAAGGGAAAGAACAAGGTAGATAGAGTTCATTTTGGCAACAGGGGAGAAGGTTTTAGTATAGTCAATTCCTTCTACTTGTGAAAAACCCTTAGCAACAATACGAGCTTTATGTTTATCAACTTTTCCATCTATTCCATACTTGGTTCTGTAAACCCATTTGCATCTAACAAGTTTTCATCCCTTTGGTAGAGGAACAAGATCCCATGTATCATTTAACAATAATGAATGATATTATTCATTCATAGCTGAATCCCAATATGGATGGCTTGAAGCTTCTGCAAAGATGTCAGGATCATAATTCACTAAAGCTTGAGCGAGTAAAGAAGAGGCTCTATCGAACTGAGAATGTGTACATCACTGGTCTGTAGGATCACCGGCAAGAGCACGTGCTGCATCCCGAGTAGCACATACTGTTGGAAATAATACTGAGAGGGGGGGTGAATCAGTATTATCAAGTCAATTATTCCTTTTTCTAAAATGAATGATATACGCTACTTCAGTTAATTAAACCCGCGTATATACGCAATTATGCAGGAGGAAACCCACGTATATAAAGCAAACTTTTAAGTTACTTTATCTTTCTGCTGATGATTGTTAATTTGTGTTTTAGAATCAAATAACCAGTAGCCAGAAACAGTAAAACAGAGCAAAAATACAATCACACACAAGAACACAAGATATGTGGAAACCCAATGTGGGTGAAAACCACCTGCTGAAATTCGTCTCTATCTTCTTTTAAATTAGAAACTTCTTTTACAATGTACTGGTGTAGTCCTTTACCAGTACGCAGGCTGCAACCTACAGAGAGCTACAACCCTCTCTCGTTCTCCAGCTTCTCTTGGAAGGGAGCTACAACCCCCTTTAGCTCTTGTACTAGCCAAGATACTAGTACGTAGGTGCTGGCCTACAGATGGCTACAACCTTCTCTTTCTTCCAGGGACCACGTTTCATAAATTTTCAGGCTGGATCCATGAACATCAATCAATCATCAAGAATTTCTCTGTCAACCAATCTCCTTTCCACCAATTAGATCTAAATCAAGTAAATACTTCTCTGACAGTTTTACCCAAAACAAAAAACCCAAAACCAAACACCAAAATCTGAACCCAGAACACAGCAGTAATAAACAGAAGCAGCTAGATCACAACTCAAAACATATACGTTATTTCAATAACCTGCAACATGCGTGCATACACTTCTGTATTTGGAACAACCTGCGTATACAATGTTTTCATTCACTGAACCAGCGTGTATACGCGCCTTCGCTTCATTGAACCTGAGTACAGATCTATAAAGGATGATTCGCTCTTTCAGATATTCAAACACTAATTAACCCAGATTATCAGTGTTATAGATCAAGAAAGCACCGCATATAACAGACCAAAATCATACAAAGATACTATCATTCAAGCTTAAAGATTATGACCCATCAATAGAACTTATCCTTCTCTTTACGCTAAGGTTCCTCCTTCATTCAGATCCAGATCTGCACCATAATTCAATTTCCAGTATTCTAGATCTACCACTTTATCAGATATTCAATAATTATTCTGATGATCGTTTGCCACATGATTTCCTTCCTCTTTTATAGTCTTAGGCCTTCCACAATACCACGGTCCAAAACCATAATAAACCAATACCATGGACCCAATACTAGGGATCAACACATCTGACGAGACGCCATGGTCCAAAACCATAGGTTCAAATCCCAAAGACTAACTACCATGGTCCAAAATCAAGTTCTCCATATATACGCGTCTTTGTTACGTCTAATCCGCATGTATACGCGCCTTAGTCTAGAAGAACCTGCGTATATGCCTTTTCCTTCATTCCAAAAGCCTGAACTAAGATCTGTTACCAAAGAGAGTTGTCATCAAGGACAACAGTTGTGCCATAGCTCTAAATCAGTGCCATAGTGCCAACAATCCCCCCCTTTGGACTTGATGGAACCACCAAGCTCCTCAAAATCATTCTCCCCCTTTGTCATCAAGGGCAAAGGGTTATGCTCCCCCTGAGTACATGCTGAAATCTCTGCCCTGCTGTGCTGACCATACTCCCCCTGACTGAAGGCAAGATCTGCAAAAGATGTTCTTCAAGAAGAACCATGACATATACATCATAAAAGACCTTCCTATCATCAAAAGACTCAATACATACATCCATCACCCAAACACGTGGGGATCATCCACCCAACCAAGTGGGGATACAACAGAAAATTACATATAACAACCAAGTACATTACATATTTATCCCAGGCATAGTGGGGAAACCAAAATAGGCCGTTACATGACCTTGACACCAGAACAAAGATACATGACATAGAGACGAAATATGTAGAGAAAGACTTATGAATTTCACAAATAACTTATAGCAGCAGCATCTGTCAATCACCATTCAGATCAGCAACCAAGATTTCCTTTTGTTCTTCCCCTGCCTCTGTTCCACCAGCGATCAACAACAACTGTGAAATAGAACCAAAAGCTTCTAAGATAATGCCAACAATGCATCATTAGAAGTTATCTGCTCACCCTAAACCAGTGCCAGATGGTCTCTTTCAGACCCATATCAGACAATTTTCAACCAGAGCCTGTCCCTTCTGATATCCATCAAGCCTCCATATACGCGACTGTCTCTGTACAAACCGGCATATGTACGCAGATCCTCCTCAGGCAACTCGCGTACACCCATTTTTCTCTAAAATAGATAAGTTTAGCAGCAAGATGATGCATCAACTACTCCCAGCTTCTATCTAAGATGTTCAAAAGTTTCCCTGGGCAGTGGTTTGGTGAGAATATCAGCAACTTGTTCCTTAGATGGAACATACTCCAATTTGACCCTTTGTTCCATCACTTGTTCCCGGAGAAAGTGATACTTGATCGGTATGTGCTTGGTCTTTGAATGCATGACTGGGTTCTTTGAAATGTGATTCACTTTATTATCACATAAGATGGGATAGGTGGTGTACAAGTGATCTGAAAATCCTGCAAGGTTTGCATCATCCAAAGGAGTTGAGTGCAGCAAGATGCAGCTGCCACATATTCCACTTCAGCTGTAGATAAGGCAATCGAACTTTGTTTCCTGCTGAACCAAGATACTAATCTAGAACCCATAAAGAATGCACCACCACTTGTGCTCTTTCTATCATCCACGCTTCCAGCCCAATCTGCATCTGTATAAGCATGAAGAGTGAGATCTATATCTCTATGATACCATAAGCCATAGTTTTGAGTTCCTTGAAGATACTTGAAAATTCTCTTTACTGCCTAAAGATGAGTTTCCTTAGGATTTTCCTGAAATCTTCCAACTATTCCCACTGCATGCATGTTGTCTGGTCGGGTACCTGTCAAATAAAGTAGACTTCCAATCACGGATCTATAGGTTGGTTGATGCACTGCTGCTGATTCATCATTTGCACTGAGACTGCATGTTGTAACCATAGGGGTACATACTGGTTTCGAATCTTCCATGCCATATTTCTTCAAAATATGCTTGAGATACTTGGTTTAAGACAAAAAGATACCGCCTTCGTTTTGTTGGATTTGCTATCCAAGAAAATATGTCAGTTCTCCAAGCAAAGACATTTCGAATTCTTTCTGCATTACCAAGGAAAAGCTTTGACTCATAGCTTCTTCATTGCTGCCAAAGATAATATCATCTACATACACAACAAGTATTAGCAATTTGTCATTTTCAATTTTTATATAAAAATTGTTATCTACTGATCCTTTTGAAAAACCTTGTTGATGAAGATATTTTTCCAAATGGTAGTATCAAGCCCTTGGAGCTTGTTTAAGACCATACAGAGCCTTTTTTAGTCTGCATACAATATTTGGATCATTCCCAAGAATGAAACCATCAGGTTGCTCAATGTACACTTCTTCTTCTAAGTCTCCATTCAGAAAGGTTGATTTCACGTCCATTTGAAATACTTTGAACTTCTGAAAACTTGAGAGAGCAAGGAAAGTTCGGATGGCCTCAAGTCTAGCAACTGGAGCAAAGGTTTCCTCAAAGTCTATTCCTTCTTGTTGAGCATACCCTTTACAAACAAGTCTACCCTTGTTTCTGATTACTTCCCCATTTTCATTCAACTTGTTTTTGAAGATCCATTTTGTCCCTATGACATTCTTATCTTTTGGTCTAGGAACCAACTCCCAAGTGTTGTTCTTTTCTATTTTTTCAAGTTCTTCATCCATTGTCTTGACCCAGCATTCATCTTTACAAGCCTCTCTTACGTTTTATGGCTCAGTGGAGCAGCGTAATGCCAAATAGCTTGAAGCTTCTGCAATTGTTCTTCTTGTTTGTATACCAGCCTCCTTTTGCCCCAAAATTTGTGATTCTGGATGATTCTTTTGAACATACCTAGAAGGAGTCTTTTCTTCTATCCTTATTTGTTCCTCTGGCTCCTCATGGGTTTCTTCTTCATAGTTTTATTCTTCATCATCAGTCTGATTTTGAGGGTAGCTTCATCCTCTTCAATATTTTCATAATTTTACTTGCCTAGGAATGTATCCTTTTTCATCAACCACTACATCAATGTTGTCAACAATTCTTCCAAGTCTTTTGTTGTAACACTTATATGCTTTGTTGTGGGGAGAATAACCAAGGAGAAGCCTTCATCTGCTCTAGGTCAAGTTTGCCAAGATGTCATCATTATTCTTAATATAGCATTTGCTTCCAAAAATTTTGAAATGCTTTACAGAAGGAGTCTCACCATACCAGAGCTCATGAGGAGTTTGAGTGTTGTTCACTCGGACATTTGTTTTGTTGAGAATAACAACCGCAGCATATGCATCTTCACCCCAGAAGGTTGCGGGAGTTCCAGATTCATCAAGCATAGCACGAGCCATCTGTTGAACCATTTTGTTCATCCTTTCTACTACTCCATTTTGCTGAGGAGTCCTGGCTGTAGAGAATTCCCTTCTTATTCCATGCTCTTCACAAAAATCGAAAAATTCATTTGAGGTAAATCCCCACCTCTATCAGATCTGAGACACTTAATTTTGTGATCTGATTCGTTTTCAGCAAAGGCTTTGAAAGACTTGAATTTTTCGAATGCTTCATCTTTGTGCTTCATAAGTCCTAACCAAACCATCCTGGAGAAGTCGTCAATGAATAATATCAAGTATTCTTCTCCTCGAGGTGACCTTGTCCTAAATGGACCACAGACATCTGTATGGACTAGCTCAAGAGGCTTGCTAGCTGATCCTTCCTTCTCAGGGAAGTTAGTTCTAGTTTTCTTACCAAACTGACATGATTTGCATATAGTGTTGTCCGGAATTTTGATATCTGGAAAACCACGAACTGCCTGGTACTTGCATGCTTTCCTTATTTGTGAGAAGATTAGATGCCCCAACCTCCGGTGCCATAACTAGTGTCCATCATCCTTGCTCAAATAGCATTATTGTTGTCCTTCTTCAAATATGTATAAATTATTTGAAGTTCTTCTGCCTTTGATCACTGTTCTTCCTATATCAAGATCACGAACACTACACCCATCTGATCAAAATATTACCTCGGTTCCATTATCGCACATTTGACTGACACTCAATAGATTATTCTTCAAGCCATCAACATACAAAACATTTCCAGCTTTGACCTTTTCTTTCAATTGAGAAGTGCCTTTTCCTTTTATGATTGCAGGGGTATCATTTCCAAAAGAAACTTTCTTTCCCTTTTCTAAAACACTATATGATTCAAGTTTTTCTTTATCACCTATCATATGCTTTGAACATCCACTATCAATGTACCATTGATTTTCTTGACCTTCTGCATATAAAGCTATCCCACATCTTTTTGGTTGCGTTTCCTTCATTCTCCATGTTATGGCACTTGAGGTTTGTTCCTTCTGAGTTGTCTTCCAAAACCTGCTCCAGCATTCAGAATCTTCATGACCAAAGTTATTACAATAGAACATTCAATTTCATTTTCAAGGACGGAAAAATTGTTATAGGTCCTTTTTGTGATTCCAATCATACTTCTTTGTTTTTTAGCTTCTCTAGTCATGATTTTCTTATAGGCAACACATTGAGCTGCTTTGTGGCCAAAGTTATGGCAAGAGAAACATTGGCCATTGAAGAAACTCCTCTGATTATCAAATCTACCTGCCAAAATGATTGTAGTTTCTATTGTCATCCATTCTTGAGGCAAATTGAGAAGATTTTACCTGTGGCTGGTTGTAGCTTTTGTTCATCCTTAAGGTGGATTGCCCCTGATTTACCTGGTAGTCTTTGTTTATCCTTGATGTAATTCGTCCCTGTTTTACCTAGTGGTCTCCATTGGGCTTTTTCCCATTCCTCCTTGTTGCATCGAGATAACTCTTTGAGGTGGATGTTTCTCCATTATACCTTAGACCAGTCTTGATTAGAGGAGAACGTTGTACATTGATAATCTCATCTAGAGTTTCAGATCCTTTAACAAATTTAGGATTTAGAGCCTTTGTTTTTTCAATTTCTTTTCTAAGGCCAGCAATTTCACATTCTAACTTCTCATGAAATTTTTCCTTTTCATCAAGTTGGAATTGCAGAGTATCAATGATCATATTCTTTTCCTCTAAACATGTTTTGAGTCTATAAATCTCTTCATAAAAGCCATCCACATCTATAGCATCCATGTAATCATCATCTTCAAAAGCCATTAAAAGTTTATAATTATTACCTCGTTCATCTTCATCACTATTTGAAAGTCCATCACTATCTTCATGAGTGTAATATCTTTTCTTATTTGCATTATGTTTCTTGTTCCATCTAACAGATTCTTTCCCCTTGTCAAGCTTATCCTTATGAGGACATTTGGCAGCATAGTGACCGACTCTTCCACAAGCAAAGCATTTGAAAGGTAACTTACCTCGGAATCTTCCAGTACCCCGTTGAAGGTTCTTGACAAAATTTGATTCTTCCTCTTCTTCTGATATGTGACCCGATTCATAGTAATTTCCTTTGCCTGATGCCTTGAAAGCAGCTTCTCTTCTGTCTGATGGTCCTCCTTTCCTCATTTCATAAGCAGTCAGAATTTCGTGCAGCTGTGACATGGTAAGATTTCGTAGATTCTCTTTTTCTTCTATTGCAGAAACTTTAGATTCAAACCTAGGGGACAAAGATCTTAGAACTTTTTCAACCACAAAAGCCTCTTTTATTTCTTCACCCAAATTTTTCATACAATTAACAATCTCATCTACACGAAGAAAATAGTTAGCCACACTTTCATCATTGTACATTCTGAGATTTTCATAGTGAATCCTGAGGGTTTGAAGTTTTGCTCGTTTTACCTGATCATCTCCTTCATAGCTTAGAACAATCTTGTCCCATATTTCCTTTGCGGATTTATGCTGCATGACTTTGACAAATTCTAATTGCGATAAACATCCCAATAGAGTATTGACTGCCTTTGCATTTGTTTCATATTTCTTCTTCTCAGCCGGATCTGTATAGGAGTTGCTAATGGAAAAGTATACCCTGTATCTATGATATCCCAGACTTCAGTACCAAGAGATTGAAGATAGGCAGTAACTCTTACCTTCCAATATACGAAGTTTGTCCCATCAAAAAACCGGTGGCCTGATTGATGCTTTCCTCTCGTAGTTGCTCATGATGAAAGATCTTCCTTCAAGCATCAAGCTTCTTCAGAAGGACCTGCTCTGATACCAATTGTTGGAAATAATACTGAGAGGGGGGGGTGAATCAGTATTATCAAATTCTTTTCAATATGCCTTCCTTAATTTAATCTTCAAATATTGATCACTAACTTGTATATAATAATGAGCATGAAATAAGAAAAATAGATAGTCACACCAAAGAACACCAGATATAAGGTGGAAACCCAATGTGGGTGAAAACCACCTGCTGCAATATGTCTCTATCTTCTTTCAATTAGAAACTTCTTTTACAATGATCTTGTACTGGTGCAGTCCTTTACCAGTACGCAGGCTGCAACCTTGAGAGAGCTACAACTCTCTCTCGTTTTCCAGTCTCTCCTGGAAGGGAGCTACAACCCCCTTACTTCTTTTCTTTCAAGGACCACTTTTCATAAATTTTCAAACTGGATCCATGAACATCAAATAATCATCAAGTACATGAAAATCACCCAATCTCCTTATACAATAAACCAATGAATTACCCACTCTTCAGAATGTTGTAAACAGAAAAGAATACCAGAAATATAAACCCAGAATACTGCTGCAATAGATAGAGGACAATCAACAATAGTTTCAAGATAAGACTGTAACTTCACCAACAGGGGCTTGCGTATATCCGTAGCTCTTCTGAGACTAAACTACGCAGATTCACACTGGTTTTTCTTCTGCTCTGCATACTTTTCTTCAGATCCGCACCTTTACTTCTGACTTACTGCGTACACCCGCACTGTGCCTTCTTCTCGCCTGCGTACCTCACACTTCGCCCTATTCTGTACTGCGTGTGCTCCACACTGTGCCTTCTCCTGCGCTGCGTACCCCGCACTGCACCTTTGTTTCGCAGCGTACTCCCGCACTGAGCCTTTTACTGAGCTGGATACCCCCACACTGCACCTATGGATCGCCTGCGGACTTCTGATTAGGGCCAAATTTACAGTCCTCCAATGTGCCACAGTCAGTCAGATCCACAGATCTGAACATACGCCTGAGAGATCACGACTTCATAGATTCACCCTCAAATTTACTTTGATTTAGATCAAGCATTTTACATCGATAACCCAATATTTCAGATCTTAAGATATTCAATTGAAAAGATGCCTTAGCCAAGTGATCACCTTCCCTATTTATAGTCAAGCACTTATTCACACCATGGGACAAAACCATCAATAACCAATACAAGGGATCCAAACTGGGGCTAAAATAGATCCTATACCACGGGCCAAAACCATAGCATCAGAAATGGCGGGCTAAATACCACGGGCCAAACATAAGAAACCACACGTGAGTGTGCTTCTCTGCCTTGAAGTGAGTGAACTGGGGTTCCGTACCTTCTAAACGGGTAACTTGCGGGTATGATCGCACCTCCTGGACGGCGAACCTGTGGGTCTACACCTTTTGAACCATTCACCCACAAGCCTCTTAATTTCCATCATTTTGAGAGCCTAAATAGACCATTGCCACTTGAGTGAGTTGCCATCAAGTACAAAACCTGTATCATAGAGCCATACCAGAATCATAATGCAAACAATCTCCCCCTTTGGACTTGATGGCAACCTCAAGATCCTCAATGTCATTCTCCCCCTTTGACATCAAGGGCAAAGGGTTATGATCCCCCTAAGAACATGCTCCCCCTGACTATAAACCAGATCTACAAAGACCATAAATGACCAAGAGACATATTGCAGCAGTATTTAGACCAGCATCCATGATCTCCTTCTGTACTTCCTCCATAATGCCAACAATGCATTTTATTCTCCCCCTGAACCTGTGCCATTCGATCTTCAACCAATCCGCAAGCCAGCACATGTACCCATATACCCAAATGAACCTTGTGTACAACCAACATTCAGAAGAGTTTCAACAACAAGATGATGCATCAACAACCCCCAGATTTTGCCTGAGGTATTCAAAGGTCTCCCTGGGCAGTGGTTTGGTGAGGATATCATCAACTTGTTCCTTAGAAGGAACTGTAGGTTTTAACCCCGTACAAAAATTACCTGCATACAAATTCTAAATCACAGGAAAAATAAAAATGCAAGAGCGTAACACATAAAACACATATACACAGAGATTTCCCGCTGGATCTCAAAACCGAGACTACCAGCTTGATTTTTCATTATTTTCTTTCAATGTTACAATACATATTTATACATGCCAAAGCATCCAATACCATGGACCGAAAACAATCGCATCCAAAACCATGGACTAAAAACCATAGGTAGGTTTTCCCAACCTAATATAGGGTCCAAAACAAATTTTCTCGGGGCGCTGCCCTGAACCCTGTAGAGGGGGGCTACCCGCCCCCATCAAACCCCCCGGACAGGTGGGGCTGCCGCCCCCGCTGTGACCCCCCCGCTGCGCAATCGGC
>APFE031613455.1:0-16511 GCA_000404065.3 Pinus taeda
CTACCACAAACTTTTGAATATAAGATTTAAGGCCATCCCAAAAAATTCCTTCTTGACCCTATGGTAAGTTTTTAAAAATCCCGAGTGCTCTCCTAAGGGGGAGGTGTGTAATTCCAAAAGAATATTTTGCTTGAGTTGGGAATTATTACAAAGATATAAGCCATATTTGTACCATAATGAATATTTTTTATAGCTAAATGTATCATATGTACTGGGATCTTGCTACAACTTTTGAATGAGTGTCTGCACCTCTTCGTCATTCTTCCATTCATCCCTTTCTTTGGTTATCCAATCAGGTTGGATAATAGAAATGACACAAAGCAATGCTTCCACATCCTCATGCTTTCTTAAGAGTGCATCTACAATAACATTTTGCTTCCCTTTTTTGTAGATGATTTCAAATTCATAACCCAACATTTTTGTGACCCATTTTTGTTGCTCTTCTAAAGATAATATTTGTTCCAAAAAACATTTAAGACGATCATTATTTGTTTTTACCTTGAAGTGTCTTCCCATTAAGTAAGGTCGCAATTGCTTTAGTGCATGTAGTATTTCCAACATTTCCTTCTCATAAATGGGTTTGTGTAAATACTTTCCTTTGATTGAACAACTTTCAAAAGCAATGGGTCTTCCTTCTTGCATTAAAACAACAACAATTCCATTTCCTGAGGCGTCACATTCCACAATAAAGGTTTTTTTGAAGTCTAGTGTAACAACCTCCTCCCACATTTACCCAAGTTAATTGGTTTTATTGGGGTAAACATGTGACGAGAGGCTACTACAATTTGATTCAACTCCCCATGTGTAGTTAGGGAAGTGGAACCAACACAAGACAACCAGTATGACCTTCTGCATTTGTCACATAACCTATGTTGGGCCATTAATATGTCATTATTATTATCACTTTTGAACGCTTATTCCACCCATTTCTACCATTATTTATCACGTCATTTATCATACAATTCTATTTTATAATTATTTATGCTCTTATGGATAAATATTATTTCTTCTCCTTTATTTTTAATAAATTGATTATTATGCATGATTTTACCAATTATGGTTTATTAATAAATTTGTTCACCATTTTAGCTTCCAAGATATTTTCCAGATTGAAAATTTGATCTTCAGCTCATCATTAAATATTCTGACTCAGAAATTCGTTGGAATAAGCAGTGACAATTTTGCAATGGACGTTTTGGGCAAATGGAGAAGAATCTGGAAAATTGAAACATGGGTTTTGTCCAGAACGGACCAAATTAGTTTTGTGTTGTGCCATTTTGCCAAATTTGGTCCGTACTAAGAGAAACAGAAGGTTCTATGAAGATGTTTTTCTCAGATTCGTTGTTGTGGTTGCTTTCCAAAATATCTCAGCTGCAATGCCAAATTCGACCTGTTCCTGTTGAATGATTAATGAAGATATATTCCATATAGGATCTTGTTTATCAATTTGTTGTGAGAAATCCAATTTTGTAATGAGAATCATATTGTAATCATCTTTGTTGTAACTACTCTCTGCTCTCTCTATATTTAAATGAAAACAAAGATCAGAGAAAGAGATTCATGATGGATGATTAGAGAGAGAATTAAATGGGTCAGTAGATTAGGGATAGGATAGAATAGGATAGGAGGAAAGGGTATGGATCTCTATTATTTCAAATTGTAATTCTGATTTACAGACTTGTGGTGCCAATAGAACGTGATCATATTGTACATGATCATATTGTAATGTCACTCAAGTTCAATGATTAATATATAATTTGGAGGTTGTTGTTCATTTGTCTTATCTAAAGTAGCCCAGCAACATCCGCTGGCGGCTAAGGGCCCAGCCTTTGGTGGATTAAGCTGTTGCTTTGCATTATATCTTTTTGATTTCTGCAAGTGTGGTTTGTTTAATGATTACCTTCTGCAATTGAATCATGTTGCCATTTTCTTCCATCATAACAAGATTTATATTCATTACAACTTAAATTGTTATGCTGTTCATTTTGGTTATAAAGCTTTGCTGTTCACTTTGGATTCTGCCGCACATTACAGGTTGTTTCTTATTTAGTATTACTGCTCATTTCTATTAATTTCATAGTGTTGTCCATTTCCATTTAGTATTGTTGTTCATTTAGCTTTGCATTTAGCGTTGTTGTTCATCTTCAATAATTTAGTATTAATGTTCCTTTCCATTAATATTTCATTTCCGCTAAAGTTAAGCTTTGCTTTTCAGTTTTTCAATAGACTTAGTCACTGTTCTTTTCTGCAAGGATTTGATTTCATCTTTTAATTGATATTGCAAAAAGTGTGTTTTAGTAAGCATTTCCAATTGAATTGCCATTTCCAGTTATTTGCTTTAGTGTGGATTGAAAGATCAACAACTGTAAAGAACATTGACTATAGTTGTCTAAGTTCTCAGATTTTGGATCTTGTTTATGTTTGATTTCATTTATATCAGTTGACAGAGGAAAGAGTTATCACTACTACATCCTTGACTGATAAATTGTTGTAGTTTTCTGAGTGAATGATTTAAGTTTCAGAGTGTTAAGTTTCTTTTAATTGTAAGTAGATTTTATTCCAAGCATCCGTTTACTCTTGTATTTAAAGCACTGTACTGCAAATTTAGAGACATTACTCTTGATTAAATAGCTGCCTCAGACTGAGTACACTCTTGAAATAGAAAATTTTCCCTAGGTTGACAATTAATGTGAAGATAATTAGGAGTTAAAAAGACACCTTTTATCACTCAACAACCTACAGGAGCCAACCAACCCTTCCAGGTGATCAACTCTTGAGACAATTGACACTTCACTGCCCTAGAGCCTCAATTGCTACCATGACATGGGCATGCATGTGATTGGGGCCCTCCTGTCACTCTCACAACATGTGCATGTAAGCTACTGGGGTCTTTTTTAGGTAGTTCTAAGCCCGCGTCCCCAAATTTTGTGCCACCTTTTCAAGGCCAGGACTCAAGCCATTACCCATAACTCTATGAAACCTTCATGAAAGAAAATTAACATTGATGCAACATTGAAAATGAAAATATTTGAATAAAGACTTGACTAGACCCCTACTAGCCATGACATGAATTTCATCAAACATGTCACGAATATGAAATCCACAAGTCATAACAACATATATGAGCATAGGGGTTTCATACTTATTTGAGAATCAATAAGAAGCATCGATGCCTTATCACATTAGCTGCATTTTCATCTATTAGGTCATATATTCATTGTTAATTCATTTACAAATCAAAATATGATGAAATACATACATCATTATTGTCATAAAACATACTCATGACCAACATAAAAACAACATAAATAATAGGGATACATCAACCATACATGCCACATATGAACGAATACATTTTCTCATAAAATAGCAAGGAAATGAACTCTTATTAATGGATGCAAAATCCAACTGGGTATGGGAGTTCCATGAACCACCTGACCATAGATTGGTTGAACCAAATCTTTCTTTCAACCAATCACTCCCATGCCATATTCAAAGCATGAATGTAGGACTCATAACCAAAACCCAACCATGGATTCCCAAGGCTACACCACCTCACCCTCATCAATATACCTAGGTTTTACCACAATCCTCATCAAATTTCTAGGCCAAAATACGCATGGATGCCATTGAAGTTTCTCCACCTACACTGTGAGGAATTTTGCTGTCTCCTAGTCTTTAGGCTTTACCACAATCCACACCAGATCACTAGGCCCTAACCGAGACTCTAGCCTCTAGGCTTTACTGCATATCCCATCCCAGGATTCTTATGCCCAATCAAGACTCCACCCTCCAGGATTTGTTGTATATCCCATCTCGAGATTCCCAGGCCTGATGGAGAGCACCCACCTCTAGGATTTACAATATATCTAGCCATACATTGGTTGAGGATTCCTACGATCACCGAGGTAACACAAAATCTAGCTTTATTGTAACCCATAGTCTAGTTCAGTGGTCATTAGGCCATGTGTTCTTTCTTTCAGATATCCACCTCACTCAGCTACGAATCCATCCAGCAATCCAGCTCAACCAAAATCATGAGAACCCATCACACCATGGCTATCCGGAAATGGCAAGGCAAGGTTGAAGAATACTATCACATGTGGAAAACCCCATGCCCATGACAAAAAAAGAATTAAGAACACACATGCATAACCATGCATGCCAAAACTATCAAGGAAATCACACATGCAAATCAATATCTGCAAACAATCTCGTTGTAGTTTCTTGATCCTACTCTTCCTTGCTTAATATTTTCTTCCTCTTTCCTTATTAACTTTCCTTGATCCAATACTGAAGTGATCCAAGAAAAATCTAAGTGTCCAAGAGTGTGTGAGAGATAGAATAGAGAGAGAGATCTAAAACGGAACTGACAAAAGGTACCAACTGATCCTCATAAGCCTTTTTATTAATGAGGCTTCTATTTTCTTCAATTTCCCGTTATTTTCCTTCATTTTCCTCCTCACATGCAACCTGTGATATTTCACGTTCCTTTTCTCCTAATTTCCTTTATTTTCATAAATAAAATGCCAATTAATACCTCATGACTTTCCAAAGCCTTTACCATTACCTTTGTCATTTTCATTAGCCATAATAAACCAAATGAACACCCACACTAGGATGCTTTTTCCCAACATTTAGCTTGGAATAAGTATCCTGTGACTGTGGTTATTATTTTTCCTTTATTAACTTTTATTACATGGAATTTTCACCAGGGTTGTTACAAAACCCTCCTCATTGGGGGAACATCGTCCTCGATGTTCAATGACACCTAAAACCAACAAGAACACTGAAAACAAAACATACTACCCATGGAGATTTTTAACTTAGCTTAATGCAGTATTTAAAATGTTCAACCCATTGAAAAGAAACCAACATAACAACATGACAACTATAATGACATGACACCCATACCACTTATTGGAGCTTTATAACACAACTCATGGTGGTACTTACATCCATATACATATGTACATATATCAAAACATCACAACAAAGCATATACCAAAAACATTCGCCCAACCAAAAAATAAAGAAGGATACATAGCCCGCATCAGATTCGTCATTGCCCATGTAGCTTCATCGGGTCCAAAGTTCTTCCACTACACTTTTAATCTGCTTGGTTCCAGAGTAAGAGTATTTTTCTCTGCAATATACACTGCGGTTCTGATTGGAATTCTCCATCTGGCTCCACATGCAATATAGACCCGTCAATCACATGATCAACATCTTTAACATATTTTTTGAGCAATGACACATGGAAAACATCATGGAATTTCACTTTTGAAGGCAATGCAAGTCAATGGGCTATTGGTCCAATCCTTTCAAAAATCTTGAAAGGTTGACAAAACTAAGGTGCCATCTTGGCACATGATCCAATATGCAAGGAGCTCTTCTTCGGCTTGATGCACAAGTACACCTGTTCCCCACATTAAACTCCTTAAACAACCTGTTATGCTTGCATAAAATTTTTGTTTGTCCTGTGTTGTCTTCAAATTCTTCTTTATTACCTACATTTCCTTTTCCATTTCTGCCAACATGTCTAGTCTAATCAACACCCTGTTAACTAGATCACTCCAATTGATTGGAGTATTACAACTTCGCCCACACAATGCCTCAAATGAACTCAACCTCAGAGATTCCTGATACCCATTGTTGTAAGTGAACTCAACTAGTGGAAGATACTCTTCCCACCTGTGATGCTGATGCATCACATACATCCTCAACATATCTTCCAATATCCTGTTGACCCTCTCTGTTTGTCCATTTTCCTATGGATGATAAGTTGTAGTGAAGGCCAACTTTGTTCCCAAAATTACAGATAAATCCTTCCAAAACTTGGAAGTGAACTTAACATCCTTGTCTAACACAATCTTCTTCGGAACACCATGTAATTTGACCACATCTCTGATGAAGAACTGTGCTACATCAATAACTGAATAAGTAGACTTCATTGGAATGAAGTGCACTAACTTTTTCAACCTGTCCACCACAACCATGATGGAATCCTGTTGTCTAGATGTTCTTGGCAAACCTGTGATAAAATCCATAGAAATGAACTCCCACTTCCACTCTGGAATCGTAATCGGCTATAGAAGTCCACCTGGATGCTTACACTCTTCCTTTACTTGCTAAGAGTCGAAGCATCTAGCCACAAACTCTGCCACACCCTTCTTCATATTCGGACAATAATAAAATTTCTAGACTGGAGTTGACTGGACCCCTTGTTTACTCGATGGACTTCACCCTCACTCTCGCACTCCAAGTTTCATATTTTGGTCCAAAATGGGCTATCAATTCTTCTTTCATCTTCTCCTATGTGGTGATGTCTTCCATCATGTTACCTAAAGCAATCTACTCCACACATCTTCTTCACCACATATTTAGATCCCTTTTTAAGAATGGCACACCAATCCTTCTAAAGTCACTCCTAATCGGTCCAAGAATTACTCCATGTCACAAACAAAGTTTCCCAATATCTTTGTGTTCCTCTCACCATCATACAAATCTTATTCTTTTATCTTCACATGGACAAGATTGCCAAATATACCCTTCCCAACAACCTTCCTCAAAACTACTAACTCATCCTTCATGTTAATGGATAGGTCTTTCACAGTCTCCTCCAACTTGTCCAATATTTCATATACCCGATGTCGTTATGCAACATCGGCACCAACATCATCAAGCTCATCAACTCCTCAGATAACCATCCAATATATGGAATTGACATCTCCTTTCATCTTATCAAATTTTAACTTGTATTCTCCTATCACTTTTTCCAATCAACTCAATTGCTCTTCGAAGGCCTTAATTCATTGACCTTGTTGCTTCACATATTCAACTCTAGTGAGCATCATCTTAATAGAAGAACTTCACTTTAAAACAATTATGATACCAACTATCACACTTCGAGTGCACACCTCCAATCTATAATGTTCCTGGGTCACCTATGGTGTGCAACATCAATACAATTTCCTCTCAATGGCAAAACCAACATGAATCTATTAGCACCCAAACTATGCCTCTTGCCTATGTACCCTTAGCAAAATAGATATATTACTTGTAGAATTAGTACTCAATCTAAATTAATACAATAGACCTTCACTTAACTTTAATTTGATTTAAAATTCAATTCAATTATCTGATTCACTTCGATTATATGCAATATGGTTTTAACTTCAACAATAAACAAAAATTCGTTCGAACCATAAACACCAATATAAAAAAAAATACAACAAAATGATATGTGAAACGCTACTTCCTAACTTTGTAGAACAAACATTTGTAGGATTCTCTCTTGGCAGTTTGCTTTAGAGTGATCTTATCAAGAACTCGGCTTGGCGCTTTTTCTTCGCTCCTCTTGCAACTTTAGTTACTATTTGTTTTGTTGATCTTCACATGGTTGCTTTCATTTATTTCCTCACTTGTCCTCCTCTTTATTTATGTATACATGATGTCCCTCTTCCATGAACCATCGTGACTCCTCAAACAGTCATTTGGGATGACCTATGCCTACTCAGGCCAACCTTCACCAAACGCTAAACCTGTTTGTCGTCTTGTCATTTCGTTGGCTCAATCAGGAGTGTTGGGTACGTCTTCACCGTCTTGTGTTTGGGCATCATCACAATTATTCGTTCCATCGTGCAACTTGGGGATGCCTTCATTTGGGTGGCCTCTCCATATTGCAAATCATTCTAATGTTTCGGCTTGGCGGGAGCCCTCAACTTCTTTGTTCCATTGTATGGGTATGTTCATCTCGAGCAAGTACCCACATCCTCGTTCATTCAGGTGTTTGGTTGGGCTCCTTTGTGTGCTCAACCATTGTTGGCCAAAACCATTCCACTCCTTCATCAAGTCTTTCCACCAAGTCAACTCAGGCATTTTCTTCTTGCGCGCTCAAGTTTGAGGGCTTGACACACACATAGGAACACCCAACTGTTATACAAAAAAATGACCTCCTCATCAGCTCAGAGGGGAAAGACATGATGGCTGAAGCAATAACCAAATTCACAGGCCTTGTTTCCACACTAATGCTGCCTATGCACTCACAGCATGCTTTATAAAGCTTCTCTGTAAGCCTAAGTGAGTGTTAATGACACCACTAACTCTACTTGTTAGTTTGAGGACAACATTAGTAAACCCTAATGAGGATCTAAAGGTCAAAGGAGTGAATTGACTCAAGAATATCTCTATATTCTCTTCTAAATCTACTCAGAAAAGAAAGGAAACATCAAAGTTCGACCTATTTGAGGGATTTCTAATCCTAATGGAGGAGGCAAATGGGAAAGAGCTCAAAAGCATGGCAACATCATTTCTTTTACCTAAGGAAACTCATGGAGAAACTTGGCAACCCTAATCTCAAATGCTACATAAGCAGAGCTATGGCTATTGTGAAAGGGGTCAGATCATTTGAAAGGATACTTACTTGATTGTCGAGTGTAGTCTCAGATATAAGCATAAGAAGTTGGTAAGAAGGGAGAGAGAGAGAGGAGTTGGAGGGGTAAGGGAAGGCTGATGCAATCGATGGTTGTAATCACTCTTTCGACATTAATATAGAACTACAGTTGTACTTTCTACTCCGTGGTGTTGGTATTATCATTCATTTAGTTGTTTGTCCAATACCTTTTAGCATGAGTAACTTAGTTATGTGTAACTAGATGTATTTTGTATATTCATGCATTAATTGTCAAGGTTTTATGCTGTGATTATGCTTGTCTCTTCTATGTGCGGGACTTGATCTGAAGCAGGCTCAGGGGACTTCCACCTAGCTGCATTGTGCTCTCCAGCAAATCTACACGGAGACTCGAGGTAATGAGCCTGTTTTTCTTTGATAGTTAGTTATTGAGTATGGACATGCATGTAGCTTTGTGACAACTGTAGATAATCTTACAGTCTGCCAAGGGTCCCGGGAAGACCCTTGAGTGTTTCTTCATTCTCCATACATCGTGCATTTAATCCTATAGCAGAATTGGTGACTCCACTGGGGAAAATACTTTAGTTCTCGGTTTACCTGGAAAGTTCCTAGTTTCCTCCTCCTTCCAGACCTTCCTGTACTTCTGCATTCCTTTTCTGGCCCATCAGGACCTTGCAACACTCTTCTTTCATATGCTCAGCCCTGTATTTGATCCCCAAAGCCCCGTTTTGAAGTATTTTCCCTCACTAACGCATCTTAGTAGTGTAAACAGAGCTTTATAAAGCTTCGTGTATGCACAAACAAAGTGTTAGTGCCTCCAGTAACTCTTTGTGGCCTCTAGCATAGAGCGTTAGTCACCCAAATTTTGATATACAACTGTGTTTGTGACCTCAAAGGGTTGGGAAACTTGCTTCTGGACTGATAAGGGATCTGTAGCTGTGTTTTGTTTGCAAGATCTGTGTCCTGAAATATTTTTTTTTAGAAAATAGCTTTTCTTCTTAAAAATTTTTATTTTCATAAAAGAAAAAATCATTTTTTTTTAATTCATTATTCTTCTTAGCTGGTTAAGTTCTGCATTATTTGGTTTCAGTAGTTGTTAGAGAGCATTGGAAATTTTTGTCAGTTATGCTAGTGTTGTAATGAATAGGATGCATGGAGCGAATATTGATGTATGAAAGAATCTCCCTTTGTAGAATACACCTTATTCATCGAAATTGAAAATTTACTAGCATTTTATTTTACATGATTTTGAGTCAGAGTCCCACCAAATATCATACATCAACACCCCTATTGAAGACTCTAACAAAGTACACTTAAAATCTACCTAAAATCAATCAGTAACTCTTTCTAGAGCAAGAAAACATTAGTTCAGGCTAGGATCTTGGGATAGGCAGTGTGAGTAAACTGCCCAAGATCAGAAACCAAAACTAGTGTCATTAAAAGAGAGAAATCCTTCTGCGCTCATACTACCGGGACCACTCTAGTAAAAGCGGAGCTAAATACGAGATAACATTAGACTGTAAGTGAAGGTAGCCCGCCTTAGCTTGCAACTCCTTTGGGTATTTTGTGTATCGGGGATCCCTTTGGGGATATCGGAGCTGAGTCGGGGACTCAGGTATCCTGCCCACACAGTGTACTGTCTACGACTATGTCCTCCCCGGTAGTGTCTATGATCTGAGGTATCCTTAGTGGCCATACTTTTAGGGACTTACACAAGGTGACTGGGGCGGGTTGCCCTGGTACCTAACACAAAAGGACCTACTATGTCTTCAACGTTTGGGAGGGTGCTTTCCTTCAGGAGAATACTTGGCCCCTCAATCTGAGGTTTGGGCGAAACTCTAGAGTAATCGTTACTGTACATTTGGCCAACCCTCTTTGTTATTCATTGTGATATTGGGTTTCATCTCTAGTGATCGGTGCTTATCAGACAGGGTCATTTCCCTCTATTTGTTGATTGATTCACTTAGTGTAATTTTTATTTTTTAGGTGCTAGAGTGTTATCATTGAGACTTTAATAAACATCACAATAAAATTTATTGATAAAAATTATCAGCCATCATGGCTACATCCGACCCTCATCGTCAATCTAGATGATTGTTAGGACTTTGCCCACTCATTATGGAGGACCTGCTGAGCTTCAGTGAACCGGATTCCCCATCTTCGGGAAATCATTCTCCAAGATCTCACCCAGAATCAGTTTGGTCAATTGACAATTCAATCTTACTGGAGGATTTCGTTATTGCAGGAATTCTTCCTCCATACAATCCTCTGATCACAAATTAGTTAGGCCCACTCTTGGTTCCCATTGCATCTATACCTCCTTTATCTTCAATTGGAACATTCCACCCATCCTGTTGACAACTAACAGGTCGTGGGACTTTTTGGACACTTTCGGTTCCCCACCACTTCCCCAGTCGACAGTCACTACCACACCTTTGATGGCGAACCCTGCTATACCATTTGTCCCAGGTAAAACCCCTAACATGACACCCTCCACGAGTGGAACCCAATCTATGTCAGGTTCCGCCCCTTTAGTGTTAAACTCTATACCTTTGACAAGTGCTACATACAACGCTCCTTATAACGCTCAATATAACATTGTTAGTGTGGGTCGCTTCAACCAACAATATGGTTGGCATCCATTGTATAGTTCTAACCCCTAGATTCAAGTACTTTGGGCTACTCCCAATATGCATATACTGGCCGGGTACGTAACAGTGCCCCCCCCCGTTTTCAAGCATGCATGGTCAGTCACTGATTGACATGAACACTCCTTATGCCAGTCAAGGACATATGGTTAGTTTTGTGGCGGGCAGGAATCCTCAAGGAGGTCCCAACCAATCCATGGGGGCACCCTACTCACAACCTCAAATGAGTCAAGGGGGCACTGCTTATCCTGGGGGAAATTTTATACCCCAACCTAACAATCCCAATGGAAATCAACATTACAATGCCATACCCCAAGGCAACTACTATACCACACAACTTGCGTATAATATTGGGAATCAAACGATGGGAGGACCGCAAGGATCCTCAAGTCGTATGTCATCGCCTTGGTTTGATTCGAGGGCATCACACACTCTGCCTTTCTTGGCAACGCTTGATACCCTTGACTTGTACAAACTTACAAATGACCCCATCTATCATACTTACTCTGGCCGCCAATCCTGCATAAAATACCGACAGATATCCCTAAGTTTGAAGGGAAACAAGGGGAGGATCCAGGTACCCATATCACCACCTATCATCTTTGGTGTGTTTCTAACTCCATGGTGGATGATAGTATTTGGTTACATCTTTTTCCCCACACCCTTACTGGCAACGCAACCAAGTGGTACATCGAGTTACCATGCGCGTCAGTCAATGCCTTTGATGCTCTAGCAATGGAATTCTTAAAGCACTTCTAGCTACCCATCTGCTATGAAACTGGGACGAAACGCCTCACTTCATTACGTCAAGATACTGCCACCCACATCTCTAATCATATACATGAATGGAGACATAGGTGGAAGTTAGTTAAAGCTCCCCTACCAGACTATCTCTTAGTGGATTGGTTATGCAAGTCTCTACTCCCCCAAATCACTAAGGATGTCGCCTTAGGTGGTGCGGTCACAGAAGACCAATCCATACATCGTGCCCAGAACTTGGATCTGATATATTCACAGTTTTGCACTCTTTACAATGAAATACCTAATGCCCCTCGCAACTCCAATGCTCTTGCTACTCAGGAACCTCGAGCACACGCCGATGGGATTATTGGCGCAACCTGTGGGGATGTTGTAAAACAACTCTGCGGTCACATTGCCCAGATGTCAGTGGACCCCTCTACCAAATAGACTGCTCTTCCTACCACCGCGATAAACTCTATGAAGTCTACGCAAAAACATAGTGGTAAGAATAAGAAGAATAAGAAAAACACCGCTCCTTCTAAGGAGCAGTCAACAAAGTAGCAAAACCCAAAGTAGAAGGCTGTTGTGCCTCCTAACGATGGAAAGGATAAACCCACCAAATTCCCTTGAAAAATATGTGTTGAAGACCACATGACCTATCGTTGCCCGCGTCTTCAGGAATGCACATATTTCATTGCTAAAAATGATACTGGTAGGACCCCTGGTGTCCTGAATAATCCTTTCCCTGCTCAGGGGGCAATGGTGGTTCGCAACATCCTTCAGCTGGTGAAGGACCCTCTACCTTTTACACCTTTGAAATGGTAGATCTACAAACCACAGCCAAATCTTATGGAGCTCCTGTCGCTCATGCAGAGGAACCTTCCTCAAGTCAAAACCCACCGCCACCTAACGATCTTCATATCGAAAGGTCGGTTTTTGACCTTGTGATTTGCCCCCCTCAAGGGGCACTTCAACGTACAACACATAATACATCTACACGTGCTGCCCAAAACTACAACATTGTAGAATACTTGGCACAAGCATCGTTGGCTATGTCGGTGCTCGAAGTATTACAAACATGTCCAGCACAAAGGAAAGATTTGCTTTCTGCCATTGGTGGTATCGATCCACAGGATTCCATGCTTGCAATTTTCGACATGGAAAAGTGTAAACCTCCCCTTTCTCACTAGCTTGCATTTCAGGTGCAAATCTTTTCAAAAGGTAAAGGTATACATGGAACTGTCATCAACACAGGTGATTCTACCTGTGTCATGTTGGGTTCATGTTGGCTCGCTTTGGGTTCTCCAACCCTATCCCTGCAATGAACTCCCTTAAAGCTTTCAATGGCCACACTTTCATCCCAAAAGGTTACCTAGCTAGCTACCCCATCACCTTGTATGGGAAAACAGTAACAATAGACATCAAAGTCGTAGATAAAAGGCTCAATTATAATCTCTTGCTGGGTCTCAGTTGGACTTATGACATGATGACCATTGTGTTTATTGTCTTTCACATCATCCTATTTCCATTGGATGGAAAGGTAGTCACAGTGGACCAGCTGTCCTTTTGCACCCATGATTATTCCCCGTTACCAAGCGGATCTGTACCCCTAATAGATGGTGTATCTTACTCTTACGTTAGTATCGGTACTGGTCTACTGAAGGCTTCTTCCGTGATGGGTTGTTTCCCTATTCTGCCGCCAAAGGTTCCAGAGACAGTCAATATGGTTTCATGCATTCCTCAAGAACTGACCGATCCATGGATCCTACCAGCTCCTTCAGACATTAACACTTACAAAGAACAAATGCCACTGTCACTAGTTGAATTGGCCTACCAAGCCATTCAATCTGCATCTGAATCTCCGGTCACTTTGGTTACAGCCAATGGTACCACTGCCCCTTCCATAACTACTCCTTCTTTTGATCCACTCAATCAAGTCCTACCTATAAATGAAGCTATTAGAGAAATCATGAGTTTAGAAGAGTGACCTTGGGAGGACTTGCACCATCGTGTTTCAATATCTGATTCGAACATGATGCCTCTTCAAATCCTGTCACCTGACATACCAGAAATCATTTCCTCACCATATACAACTATCCAAACTTTGGACGCAGAAGGAAACATAGGCAATATTTCAAATACATTGCTCATCTATATTTTTGTCACGACAGGCATCGTGGAAAACATCCAGATTGGAGAAGATTGCAATCATGAGGAAATTGCAAGCTTCACCTACCTTTTTAAGGAATTCCGTGATGTATTCACTTGGTCTTACAAGGAAATTCCTGACATAGATCCGTCTATTATCGAACAGGAGACCAAGATTTACGATAATGCTAAACCTGCTCGCCAAAGGCTTTGAACGGTCCATCTTCGCAAAACAGAAGCCATAAAAAATGAGGTGGAAAATTTGTTACATGATGGTTTCATCTATCCTGTTCGTTTAATGAAATGGGTTTCCAATTTGGTTTCTATCGATAAGAAACAAGGAACCATCAGTGTATGTGTCGACTATCGAGGCTTGAACATCGTGTATCCCAAGAATAATTATCCGATACCATTCATTGACCAGATCATCGACGACTGCGGTGGTTGTGAATCATTTTCATTCATGGATGGATTCTCAGGTTACAAAAAGATTGCTATAAAAACCAAAGACTAGCACAAAGCTACCTTTGTTTTCCCATGGGGAATCTTTCCCTATCAAAAACTCCCATTCAATTTAAAGAATGTTGGAGCAAATTTTCAAAGAGACATGGAATACGCATTTCACGATATTAGGCATATCGTTCAAGCTTACTTGGATGACCTTCTAGCCCATTCCAGGCAGCAAACGCAACACCTAAACCATTTAAGAGCCATCTTTTTTAGGTGCCAGTTTTATAACATACGTCTGAATCCGCATAAATGCATTTTCTTTGTCGAGTCTGGATGCTTACTTGGATACATTGTCTCCAAGTACGGGATTAGGGTTGACCCCGACAAGGTAATGGCAATTACTCAATTGATCGAACCATAATCCGTTCTGCAGCTCCAACATTTGCAAGGGAAAGCAAACTTTTTACAACGGTTCATCATAAACTATGCTGAGTTTACAAAAGGCTTTATTCACCTGCTTAAGAAAGGAGTGTCGTATCTATGGGATGATCAAGCTCAACGATCATTTGATGCCTTGAAAAGTGCACTTATGTCATCACCACTCCTTAATGCTCCCAACTATGGCCACGACTTTCTTCTAAACTTGGAAGCCTCGCCATCCTCTCTCAAAATGTTCTTGGTTGAAACTCATGATGAACAAGGTGAACATGTGATCTATTATCTGTCGAAACACCTGGCTGGGCCCGAATTCAGATATTCACATGTGGAAAAGTTATCATTGGCAGCCATCTTTGCTGTCAACCGATTCCGACACTACATACTGCTGCGACAAACTATTTTCATCGCCTTGGAGAATCCCATGAGACACATTTTGTCTCGTCAAGTAATTGGAGGAAAATATTCAAAATGGATCGTGATCCTCCAACAATTTGATTTGGTTTTCTCTGCTGCCAAGGCAAAGAACTCCTTAGTCTTCACTGAACTTTTGTCGGATCTTCCCATTGTCGATCCTAACGAGATAGCCCATGATCCTCTTCTGGATGAAGCTATCTATCTTATCGAAACTACCGACCCTTGGTATGGTGACATTCTTGTCTACCTCCAAGCACAACGGTTCTACCCTGAACTATCATCAGCTGACCATCGTCTCATCCACCACCAAGCGCGACACTATTTAGTGATTAACAATACATTATATCATCGTGGTGTAGATATAGTTTTTTGACATTGCCTCAATCATGAAGAGGCAGAACACATTTTAAATGACTACCCTGCTAGGGCATGTGGTGGTCATCTTTCTGGCATATCTACTACACAGAAAATTTTGCACGCAAGCTATTATTGGCTGACCTAGATAGCCAGAGGGAGTCACATGTGTCAAGGCCATCTGAAAAATCCATCCTTGTTAAGTGTTCGCAAAGAAAATGCACGCTCCTCCAGCCCTACTACACCCAGTTATCTCCATCGGCCCCAGGATAGACTTCATAACTTTCAATCCCGTTTCCTCTACATGACAAAACTATATCATTATAACTGTGGACTATTTCATGAAATGGGCTGAAGCCCTTCCCACCTACCGGGTCGATGGGGAAACTGAGACACTATTCTTGTTTAATCAGGTCTTTTATCGCTTTAGTGTACCCCACACGATTGTTACATACCATGAGTCTCATTTTCAGAATCACATGACGTCTGACTTAACATTGCTGCTAGGTTTTCCCCAGGATTAATCATCCTCCTACTACCCCCAAGCTAATGGTCAAGTAGAGTCCATCAATGGCGTCTTAAAGACCATGATCCGTAGGTTAGTAGGGAATCATAAAACTCACTGGCATCAAATGCTATATTTGGTGCTATGGGCATACTGAACTTCAATTAAGACTGCTACGACCTTTACACCTTTTCAACTAGCTTACGGCCTGGAAGTAGTTTTACCAATTGAGTGTCAGATTCCTTCCCTAGAAATCTTCGTTGAACTCCTTCCTAGCACTACTGCCGAAGAAGAGCGCATGTTATACCTTAATCAACTGGATGAAACCCGTTGAGATGCTGAATTGGCACTTGAAGCCCACAAGCGCCGAGTAAAAGCCCGGTACGACAAAAAGGTCAAG
>APFE031613455.1:18449-33027 GCA_000404065.3 Pinus taeda
TTGGTACTTGCAGACATTAGTGGCAGGTCACCTTGTGTTCGATCAGGGGTTCTCATTATTGGCTCCTGGTTAAGCAATTCTATGAGTGTTCGACGACAAAAACATTTTTCACACTTGCTAGATTGCACCGTGCATCTTGGAGACCATCACCATTATTGGTGGCCTTCCTCGCATCTGTTAACGATCTCCATTATTGACTAGTAATTAGACGATTTCATGCATGTTCGACATCAACGCATATATTCACGTGCATCGATCTATGCTATTCAGTGAAGCAGAAATCAAGACCTTGGGTAGAGGCTTGCATCACTCAGCCTTGTTTCCTCTCCCAAGTTGCGTATATTGTTTTTTGGAGACAACTCATTAGGATGATCCTATTATGACATCGGATCCGCATTGTGCTTATCGGCGGCCAGCATCGTCATATCTCTTTTATGAGAAAATCACTTTGACATAGCTACTAAGCGTGGGAATTCCTGACTCAGGACATGATTTTAGTTGTTTTATATATATGTGTTGTATCAGGTTTCTCGTACTGCCTGAAGCTCCAATCCTCTCTCTTTTTTGTCAAAGAAGAAAATAACAGTTAAGTAAAGTATTTCGGCCATCATCACAACCTCTGATCTCACACTTTAGGGGGCATCTGTTATACAACAAAATGACCTCCTCATCAGCTCAGAGGGGAAAGACATGATGGTTGAAGCAATAATCAAATTCATAGGCCTCATTTCCACACTAACACTGCCTATGCACTGACAACATGCTTTATAAAGCTTCTCTGTAAGCCTAAGGGAGCTTTAGTGACCCAGCTAACTCTACTTGTTAGTTCGGGGACAATGTTAGTAAACCCTAATGAGGATATAAAGGTCAAAGGAGTGAATTGACTAAGACATATCTCTATATTCTCTCCTAAATCTACTCAGAAAAGCAAGGAAACATCAAAGTTTGACCTATTTGAGGGATTTCTAATCCTAATGAAGGAGGCAAATGGGAAAGAGCTCAAAAGCATGGCAACATCATTTCTTTTACCTAAGGAAACTCATGGAGAAACTTGGCAACCCTAATCTCGAATGCTACATAAGCAGATTTAGGGCTATTGTGAAAGGGGTCAAATCATTTGAAAGGAGAACTTACTTGATTGTCGAGCATAGTCTCAGATCTAAGCATAAGAAGTTGGTAAGAAGGGGGAGAGAGAGGAGCTGGAGGGGTAAGGGAAGGCTGATGCAACCGATGGTTTTAATCACTCTTTCGACATTAATATATAACTGTAGTTGTAATGTGTACTTCGTGTTGTTGGTACTATCATTCATTTAGTTGTTTGTCCAATACCTTTTAGCATGAGTAGCTTAGTTATGTGTAACTACATTTCTTTGGTATATTCATGCATTAATTGTCAAGGTTTTATGTTGTGATTATGCTTGTCTCTTCTATGCGTAGGACTTGATCTAGAGCTGGCTCAAGGGACTTCCACCTAGCTGCATTATGCTCTCCAGTAAATCTACACGGAGACTCGAGGTAATGAATATGTTTTTCTTTGATAGTTAGTTATTGAGTATGGACATGCATGTAGCTTTGTGACAGCTACAGATAATCTTACAGTCTACCAAGGGTCCCGGGAAGACCCTTGAGGGTTTCTTCATTCTCCATACATTGTGAATTTATTCCTATAACACCAACCCAAATTGGCATTTGACTTTATAAAAATCACCAAACTTTGACAAGTTTTGGGAGTTCCATGTGAAGATTGTGAAAGTTAATTAACATAATTAAGGTTCATAGTAGAATTTATGGCCCTAAAACATATGAGTGGCTATCCAAAGCTCAATCTAGAGAGCATAGGGTCACAAAACTTGGAGAGTGAGAGTAAACAAAAGCATTGTAAATGTGTCAAGTTGTAGGCTTCACTCCACCTACACGTGGATGAAAATATAAATGCTAAATATCCATGAAATGTTAAAGATTGACATATCTAGAGTTAGAAGGTTGATTTTCAAATCTTTGAAAAATGGTGGAAGTGGTGACCACAACCCCTTTTTCTCAAAATATGAAAAATTTTAATTTTCCTTTAGTTGTATGATAAGAAGAAGTATTTGAGAAAATTTGGAATTCCCTTAGCATCTTTTATGATGTTAAAGGTTATAGGAATATAGGATTAATTGTAATGTTGTTTTAGTAATTATATAATAAATTAAATATAAGTGAGAATTAAATGTATTTTATTGAGAGATAAATATTCATAGTTTAATTAATAAATAAATTTATTAATTTAAGCAAAAAAAGAAATTATTGGACAGGAATAAAGGAAACTCAAAATTAAGAAAATATTAAAAATTATATGATTAGTTACTTAAGACAAGTGGAATTCATGTATGGAACTTTTCAAATGGATGGGAAAGAAGAATTTTATTGAATGAAGATGGAGAAAACAATGTAATATCTTTTGCTTGTGAAATTTGATGGAAATGCTTAGAAGCTAGCACAAGTACTTCATTTACGGATTGATGCACTCTTAGTGGTGATTAATGAGAGGTTGATTGAGAGGAGATTCATCCCATATGCATGGTTGCAATTACTAATTGTGGCTTGGTTAGAGTTGTGAGTAGAAGTTTAATGGTTCCACGTTTACTAGTAGAAGTTCAATGGTTCCATGTCTACTTGCACCGTAAGTGACTTGATTCTTGCACATTTTAGGTAAGTCTCTCATGAGTATCTCATTATCTTTATTATTCTTTTAGAAATGAAACAATATTTACTTTTTATTTGTTTAATGTTTGCAAATTATTTGGTTTTATTTATGCATGTTGGATTTACTACTTTAAGCGATTAAATGTATACTTGTTGGACTACATATAAGTAGGGGTTGGGAGAGTATATGGAAATAAGAATAGGTTTTGAATGTTTGCACATGATCATAGACTATGAACGTATCCATTTTAGGTGCAATACATATCATAGTTATGGACATCTAGTAGGAAAATGTTCTTATACAAGTTACAAATAAGTTTGAAGCCCAAAAGAGGTAGCCAAGATGTGTGGAGGAAGATTTGAAGGGAATGATTCAAAACTCTAGGTTGATGGAGAACTTGAGGGATATTGTGTCTTAATGATTATCCACATAAAGTACCTTTTAAAGATAAATATCAGTCCTCAGACATATGCTAGCATAGGGATATGATTATGGAAATAACTAATGACAAAAATTAATACTCACTTGAAGCAAGTAAGTCCTTACAACCCCCTTTTTTGACTAAAATAAAATCCTCTAAAATTTTGATTTGGGATTGGGGGTTGAGATGTAGAAAACAAAGAAGTTGAACCTTCGAGTGATTTTATAACTAGTCTCTTAGGAATTAAAAATACCAACCCTTCATCTCTCATACCTATTCTTGGGATATTTGATGAGACCTTGACAATCGTGAACTTTCTAATTGATTCCTCTACAAACATGGGTATGTAACAAGAATTTATGGTGGTACATAAAGATCTAATTTCCAAGGAAATATTGAAATAGAACCACAAACCAAGAAGCAATGATACACTTAATTTCCTAAGAAGGTGGTAAGGGGTTTGGGATTTTTAGATGTGAAAGGTTCAAAATATCCTAATAGGAGAAGGAAATCATATATTTTACTGGCTAAAAAAAAGAAAGTTCATAAATCAAATGTGGTAAACAATTGTCTTTTGTTAGGGCTCTTAAATAAAATGCCCCTAAAATGTTTTAAAATGATGTTTTGACCATAAATTGTTGAGGGATGAATACTCCAAAAAAAAAAATGGCCCTAAAAACACTAATAGAGGAAACATATCCATTTGTTATCTTGATGTAAGAAATTATCATTAATGGGAGAAAATCACATAGGAACTTTTAAGAATGCTTTGGTGTTGGGAATTTAGATTTATTGATCTTATATGGAGATTGATGGGAACATTTATAGGTGGAATACATGTTACTTTATCCTTTCCAATTCATGGACTTTTATAATGGGACTAGGGACTTATTCTCTATAAATCTTAGGAAAATAAATTACTCTCTTGAATGTATACAAATCCTATCTAGACATGGTGGATTGTTAAGACAAGTTCTTCAAAATGGATTTGATCTAAAGTGGTTTAGTTGTGGTGGGTGGGAGGAGGAGGTTTAAACTTTACCTTAAGAGATTAAGAAGTATGGGGAGAAATATGTTATATTATTAAAAATTTGGAAGGCGGTTGGTTCATTCAATATTGAACTTGCGAAAATTTAGAAGAAGCAGGCTCATAGTATATTGTACTTGTTAAGTTGTCTCCAACATGGATAAATAAGAGAACAAGATAGGCATGCATTGCAAAGAGGCTAACTTTTTTATTTTTCTTTGAATCTTTCCATTATAAAGTCTTTTGAATCAAACAATGGGTCTCCTTGGGGTGGGGGAAATTAGTCGTAATTCAATAACACTAGAAGTATCCCCTACACAAGAGGAACTATCCAACCCATTTAAGTTTACCTACAATGGTTGAACCAATCTGTAAACACGATCTAAGAGGTATGGAAACCCTATGATGGATAATTAAGAGAATATGTTCCCATACAATTTCAATAGAACTTGGAAAAAAAAAAGGTAGAAGTGCAATGGAAAAAAGGAAAAAACTAGAAATATGAAAGAACTCCTAGGGAAGTAGAGGAAACCTTAGCATTACACTACAATAGGGAGGGTTTTGGATAATGATAAAGGAATAAAATTTGGAGTAAAATTATTTGGATTGGATCATTCTATTGTTTTTTATCCATATCAATGCTTTCAGAGTGGAAAAATTGGAGGAATTAGTTCACAAGACCATTTTTACCAGCAGGGCCTCATTTGGAAAATTGGGGTCTAAAACTTTCCAAGAGTAGTTTGAGGCATCAAATGAATTTTGTTTGGGGGGTAAAACTTTGATGCTTTAGGACCATACCATTTTTTCCTATTATACACATAGATACTTTTCCAATGACGTAAGAATCACCTCAATCAAAATTTGTAGGCAAAAGTTATGCCATTTGGAATTTGACATTCCTATTTTGACCACCATAATTCATGAGGATCTCGTGTCAACCCCTACTATTCATTGAAAATGGGCAAGCCACATGATCATGATGAAGAATACTCTAGAAGAGTCAATGTAACTCTAGTTAAGGGTTGGAGGAGTCAAACTTGACCACTAATAGGCTATTGGGTTGTGTTATAATCAGGTCGCTAAGAGGAAAAGGGGTTCCATTCTTTCCGAGTACATTTGTTCCATAAGGAGAAGAGTAGCTGAGAGGGATAGGGAGAGAGCACATAGATTGGATTTGTACATTGTAATAGTCCACGAGCCACATGCTTTACTTCTTTATATGTGTAGCCTTTTTTTATTTAGAGAAAGAGAGCACAACAACCTCACCTTCTAGTTTGGTTTTCTCCTAAAAGGGTTTCCTAGGTTATATATTGTGTCAATCGTGTTTCTATGAGTTTTTATTTCATTGTTCCCTATTTTTCACATAAATATAATTTGCATGGATATCCAATAAACGTCAATTTATAGATCCACAAATCTAAAGAGAAATAAACCCTCATATTCTAGATATTTTGATTTTTAAATATAATTTAATAGATATGTTCTGATGAATTGTCCAATGGCCATGGAAATTTATGGATCATAGTGGTATCAGAACGGGTTTCTTTGGGTATATTGTGGAGATTTGCAAGGAACCTAGATCGGCTAAGCCAAAAGTGACAAAACCCTAGTCATAAATGATGAATCTATGAATAACCATCATGATCTCTCAGAGGATAGGTTTTCGGGGATGGAAGCATAAGTTGAAGATGTAAATCGTAACAAATATCTCCTAGTGGCGGCCCTAACCAATAAGCTCAAAGAAGATAGGGGTTCTAACGCAAAGGTTTTTTTAGAGGTGATATTAGGATATTGGGAAGAAACAAACAACACGTTGAAGAAAGGACCTAGAAAATATCAACCCAATTCAAGTGTCATGAACCATTCACAGTCCCTATTCAAAATGAAAGAGAACATCAATATCAGGTCATACTAAGGTGATATTAATGATCTCAAGCCAATTAATTGGTTGCAACAATTATAAGTTTATTTCAATGTTCATAATATATAGCAAGAATATAATATTTCATTTATGCGACTCAAATTAGAGGGACATGCCCTGACCTAGTGGGAAAGCCACACAAAAACCTTGCGATTAGAGGGAAATCCTCTAGTGACTAAGTGGGCGGACTTTAAAACCCTCTTAAAGTCACAAATTTAACCTATTAGGTAGGTAGAGGACTAATGGCTCTAGTGGTACTACTTTAGGCAAAAGCAGGGGCATAATGTACAAGAGTACACCACGAAATTTAGAACGATGACCATAATGTTGGGTATCTCCCCAAAGAACCTAGATGTACTCCTTAAGTATCTCGGGGGTCCACAAAACCATCTGCGGAAGCAAGTGACGTTGTTAAAACCCATATCGGTGGATGAGGCTTGTGTATAGGCATAGTACCTAGAGAACATGGGCAAGAAAAAAGGGAAATCAAGTGGATCAAAGCATAAGGAGCACCAAGATGCTTCTAAGGAAGGGAAGAAGAAGTGGAAAGGGGGAAAAGATAAAAATATGGAAACCACAATACACCAATGCAAGGATCCCAACAACCACTGTAACGTCGATGGTCATATAGAGGAGAAGTGTTCGAAGTTGCATCTAAAGCTTCACCCTAAGAATAAAAAGAAATATAATAAGAATAAGAATATCATAGCCAATTGTTCAAGAAAATAGGTTGAAATTATCTCATATGTGTATGAGAAGATCACCTATACGTTAGTCCATAAGGAGGTGAATATGAGTAGCCTTCAACAAAGGAAGAGAAATAAATGACCAAACTCTTCCATATAAAAATATAGGTTAGGAAGAAAAAGATCAATCTTTTGTTTGACTCAAGATCATAAGTGAATCTCATTGTAGTAGAGTTGGTCAACAAATTGGGATTGAAATTTTGTGATCATCCAAGCCCATATCCATTGGGATGGGTATATAAGGATGCAGAGTTAAAGGTAAAAAAAAATGCAAAATTAGATCTGTTATTAGTGTTATTTTATTGATGAAAGTATAACTAGATGTAGTTCCCCTCGATGCATGTGTAGTTGTGTTTGGGGATCCCTACATGTACATGTGAGATGAAATATTCATGAAAAGATCCAACTAGTACCGTTCATCAAGGATGGAAAATATTTCACAATCAATATGGACAAATGTAAGTGCCAACCAAGCCAATAAACTGATAAGTTATAGGAAGAAGTTTATTTCACTATTTTTAAGATAGAATCAACTTGTAGAACATGCAATAAGAGTAAAATCATTCCTAGAGGGGTGTACTAAGAAATAGAAACAACATCTATAAGAGTTGCTATAGGCATACATGGATGTATTCCAAGAGCCTAAAGGTCGATCACCCAAGAGGGAAGTGGAGCAGGAGACCCAACTATTGCTAAACTCTCCATTGCCAAACATTGGGATGTGTAGGTAATCTATTAGAGAATTAAGGTGAAGAAATAGTTGCAACAACTATTGGAATAGGGCCTCGTTTGACCAAGTACATCACCATGTGAGTCACCCATCATCATAGTGCCAAAAAGGATGGGACTTGGCTAGTTTGTATTGATAGCACTAAACAAAATCATACTCAAGAATAGGTACCCCCTACCCAAGATTAATGACCTATTGGATTAGTTGCAACAGAGTGAAATACTTCACTAAGCTAGACTTACAGTCTAGATGTCACTATGTTCAAGCTAGAGAAGAAGATACTTGAAAAACCACCTTCAAAACTAGGCAAGGTTTGTACAAGTGGTTAGTCATACCATTTGGCCTATGCAATGCACCAAATACATTTATGAGGTTAATGAATTATATATTATGTTTTTTTATATATTCATTTTTTATTGTCTATTTGGATGACATACTTGTATACAATGTTAGGAGGAGCACATGTCACATTTGACATAGTATTTGTAGACATTAAAGAAGCACCAACTGCTAGAAAATGTCAAGAAGTGTGAGTTTTCATGACAATATTTGGTGTATCTTGGGTATGTGATAGGTGCAAGAGAGTTGAAGATATATCGTGCCAAGATGGAGGCCATCATGAAACAAACAATGCCTACTAATGTTTATGAGGTTAGGAGTTCTTTTTGGGCGGCATAGTAGTTGAGGAAATTCATAGCCTCATTTTCAATAATAGAAACATGAATCCACATCATAACAACAAGTGGCAAGAGTTTTGGGGAAAGGGTCAGTAGAGGGCCTTTGAGGAGCTAAAGAATAAGATCATTCATTGACCATTTCAGGAATTATCAAAATTGCAAGAACCCTTTGAAGTGGACATAGATGCAAGTGGGTATGTTATGAAAGAAATCTTGATGCTAGGAGGAGGGCTTGTATGCTACCATTTTGAAGTATTTCATGGGGAAATTCTTAACTACCCTACCTATGACAAGGAGCTCTATGCCTTGGTGCAAACTAAGAAGAAGTGGAAGCAGTGTCTAATGGGGAAGGAGACCGTAATCCACACAGATCACTAGCCAATATAGAACACACAGAGAGGATTTGTACAATGTAGTAGCCACAAGGCACATATTTTACTTCTTTGAACTCACAACAATTTTATAGTTAGAGAAAGAGAGAAGAGTGACCATACCTTCTAGTTGGGCTTTCTCCCGAAAGGGTTTACTAGATTATATCTTGTGCCAATTATAGTTTTATGAGTTTTTATTTCCCTTTTCTCTATTTACTACATAATGATAATTTGCATGCATATACAATAAACAATAATTTATAGACCCATAAACCTAAAGATAAATAAACCATCATAGTGTATATTTTTGGATTTTTAAGTATAATTTTTGTTAGATATGTTGTGATGAACTGTCTAGTAGAATATCCATGATATTTTACAGATCATAAGGAATACAAAGCCCAATACCACCTCACCTTCTCAACACCATAGTTTAACCTTCTTCAATGCTTCCTGGCTAGCTCACATGCCTTAGCATATGCTGAGTCTCATTCAACGCCTTCACGCACTGCTCCTGAGTAGTTATTCCTACTACAATACATACTTGAGCATGATTTTTCTTTGTGTTTCCTTACTGGTCTGCACATGTTCTCTCATCATTGTGAGTAACATTTGAATCCTTGATTGCATGAATGTTCTAATGCATCGATGCCTTCCTCAAGAGAGTGTTCTTCTCTTTTCTACATTCCCTTCATGTTGTGTGTTGACCAACATTCGTCGTCCCTACAGGATTAGCATGTCCATTCCTCTTAGGCACCCATACATTGACATAAATGTTTTTACAATATAACAAGGATGTAGGTGAGGTTTTAATTGCATCATTCAATACTTTGGCTACTTTCTCAAGCCATTCCCAGGTAACTCCTCCTCCCAAATTTGAATGGTGTCTTCTCTTTTAGTCCAATCACTTTCATATATTGTCACAATTAATTACAATTACACATGAAAATATTTACATGGGGGGTAACCAAAAAGCACTGGATCAGACCCCGCCTCGTTAGAGGAACACCGTCCTCAGTGTTCTATTACTGAACACACACACTATACAATGGTATTTATACACACAACTCTTTACATTTACATTTTATTACATAAAAAACAAAAATGGGTATGACATGTTCATTTTCTTAGCCATTTCCCAAGTGGTTTCATCTCGTCCAAAGTGTTTCCACTGCACCTTGACCTACTCGATTACTCAATTATGGAGCGTGATATGCCTCCATCTAGAATGCACAGTGGTTCTAGCTGGGATTCTCCCTTGAATTCACTTCATTAGGGAAATTTTGAGGTCAAAATGGACCTCAAAAAAAAATCCATAACCAAAATCAACTTTATAAGAACAAATAGGATTCAATACAATGATGTCAACCATGGGGGATGATTCACTATTTTTAGAGTAAAAATGTAAAAAGATTAAAAAAAAAAAAAACTACTTTTTCAACTCATATTTTCCACTTATCTCCTTACGATTTTACTCAAATATCAAGCATGATCACTCATTGGATGCAATATTTAATTTCTCATCTACGGAGTACCCAGGTTGCATACTTTTGATGGACCCTGCTACACAAAAAGTGAGAAATAGATGAAAAACATTATTGCAATCACGCTTTTTCATGTATTTCTATTTTTTTTGTATAGAAGGGTCCATCGAAAGTATGCAACATGCATACTCCTTGGATGAGGAATTCAATTCTACATCCAACGAGTGCTCTTGCTCAAAATTTGAGTAAAAGCATAGGTTGATAAATTGAAAATATGAGTTGAAAAAGTAGTTTTTTTTCATTTTTCCCTCTAAAATTCGATCACGTAATCTAATCTTATTTTACTATTTCCACTACTATTTTACAATATTCCTTAGGAGGTCCATTTTAGACCTCAATATTTATCTAATGGTATCACATACCAATCAACAACATGATTATCGTCATGGACATACTTTTTAAGCAAAGAGATATGGAAAACATCAAGTGCCTTCACAGTGGGAGTTAAGGCCAACCATGGTGCCAACTTGACACAAGACCCAATCCTTAAAGAACTTTTCTTTGGTCTGATGCAGTGATACACATGCTCCCCCACTTGGAACTATTTATGCAATATTTGTTGGTTTCATAACTCTTCTACATGTCCTGAGCTATCTTCAATTGTTGCATGGTATAAATTACTTCCTAATCCATTTTCTTCAATATATTTGGCCCGATAAGCACCCTATTCCCTGGATCATTCCAGTAGATAGGTGTATTGCATTTTCTGCCATAAAGCGGCTCAAATGGATTCATATTTAATGATTCTTGGTACCCATTAGTGTAGTCAAACTCTACCAATGGTAGAGACTCTTCCCAACTCTTAGGATGATGCGTGACATATTTCTTAGCATGTCTTCCAACATTTTGTTGACTCTTTCAGTTTTCCCATATGTTTGAGGATGATATGTTGTGATGAAGGTTAATTTTATACCAAAACCATCAACCAACGCCTTCCAAATTTTTTGATGTGATCTTAGCATCCCTATTTGAGATGATCTTCTTGGGTACACCATGCAATATCACAATTTCTTTTATGAAAATATGGGTAGTATAACTTTCCCTATCATTGGATGTAATAGCTACAAAATAAGCTACCTTGCTCAACTTGTCTACCACCATCATTATGGTGTCATACTGCTTAGATGTCCTTGGCAATCTAGTAATGAAGTCCATTGAAATGACTTCCCATGTCCATTCATGATTGGGTATTGGCTGTAGCATTCTCGTTGGGTGTCTACATTCCACCTTTACCTGCAGGCATTCCAGACACTTGGAAATGTACTTTGCCACATCATTTTTCATGTGTGGCTAATAGTACACCTTTTTCATAGTTTTTATCATTATCTGATAACCTAGATGAACATAATATGGTATTTTATGAAACTCATTGGAAATGATCTTCTTCCAGTCACCCGTACAAGTTATATACCACCTTCCTTTGAACTTTAACAATCCATCCTCCATAAGGGAGTAGTTCTTGATCAATTCTCTTCAAGCTCTTACTGCAAGCATCCTTTGATTTGTTAGTAGTGCTTGTCTTGCTGCATTTCTTCTTTAATATTTTATTTAATGCCAAATTCACAAGTGCTAATTGAAACTACATGGTCCACCCATAGTTTTTTACTAAGTGCATCAACTACCATGTTCTATTTTTCCTTAATGTACCTCATTTCATAATTGAACTCACTATTAGGTTTAACCATATTTCCTATCTTGCATTCAACTTGGGATAATCAAACATTTATCTTAGCCCTCCATGATTTGACATCGATACAAATTTTCTTCTGAGGAGATAATGCCTTCACATATGCATCAAATGGACTATTGCTGCCAATGCCAAATCATGAGTGACAAAGTTCTGTTCATGCTCATTTAGCTTTCTAGAATCATAATAGACCACCTGTCCTTCTTGCACGAGGACTCCATCGAGCCCTTCTTTGCATGCCTTTGTGCACACAACAAATTCCTTCTCTGGATTTTTTATCCTTATTATTGGTGCGTGTGTGAGAAAGTATTTCAATTGTTCAAAGTTGGCTTCACATTCTAGTGTCCATTGAAATTTAATTCCTTTTCTTTGTAGTGTTTTGATTGGATGCCTAATCTTTGATAGGTTCAGAATGAACCTCTAGTAATAACTGTCCAAACCCATGAAGGATCTTAATTCTATCACGTTTTAAGGAGTAGGCCACTCTAGTATTTTTTGGATCCACTGCTACTTCTTTTGAGACAACGTTTCCCAAATACTGAACTTGTGATTAGAAAAAATCACACTTTCTAAGTTTGGCATAGAGCTTGTGCTATCTTAACAATTGTAGGCTACTAGATGATTTTCATGCTCCTCCTTGTTTTTTTAATAGACCGGTATATGATCTATGAAAACCAATACGAAATTGTCCAAATATGGATTGAGGATGTTATTCATTAACCAACCAAATCCATGAAGGATCTGACTTCTGTCGCGTTCTAAGGAGTAGGCCACTCTGTAATGGCTTTAGTCTTTTTTCGGTCCACTACTACTCCTTATTTTAAGACAATGTGTCCCAAATACTGAACTTGTGACTGGAAAAAATTCACACTTGCTAAGTTTGGCATAAATCTTGTGCTCTCTCAACAATTGTAGCACCGTTAGTAGATGATTTTCATTCTCCTTCTTGTTTTTTGAATAGATTTTTGTATCATCTATGAAAATAAACATTAACTTGTCCAAATATGTATTGAGGATGTTATTCAGTAAACACATAAATGTTGTTGGGAAATTTGTAAGCCCAAATGACACAAACACAAATTCATAGTGCCAATACCTAGTTCTAAATGTATTTTTCTAGATGTATTCATGTTTAATGTGTACCTGATGGTACCCAAACCTCAATTTGATCTTTGAAAAGACCACAACTCCTCTCAGCTGATCAAATATATCATTAATCCTTGGCAAATGATATATATTATTGATTGTGGCTTTTTTGAGTTGTCCATAATCAACACACACCCTCAACATGCCATCCTTCTTCTTCATGAATAATATAGGCACTCTCGAGGGTGACACATTAGGTATGATATATCATTTGTCCAACATTTCTTTCAGCTACAATTTCAGCTCTACCAATTTTGGGGTACTCATTTGGTATGGAGCATTAGATATTTGCATTGATCCCTATAATATTTCAATTGAAAATTCAGTTTCCCTCCTTGGAAGCAGTCCCGGGATCTCTCTAGGGAACTCATCAATAAATTTCTTTATAACTGGGTGCTCTTCAATTCCACTCCTTTCCACCTTTGACTCATTGGTCACTTGGAAAACATATAGCTTGCACCCCTTTCTATTGCACCTCTTCAATTGCAATGCAGTGATTTGTTGAACTGTCACAGGCTTCACTTTTCCTTGCAACGTCACCTTTTCCTTATTGTCGTTGAGGAATTAAGTTGATTTGCTGAAGAAGTCAACTTTTTTTCTATGGCCTACTAGCAAATTCGTACCGACTAATACGTCATATGAACCTAGCTATGATAAATTTAGATTTGCAGTCGTGGGTATGTCGTTTATCATGACTAGGCATGATTTCACCACATAACCTCAAAGTTTCATAACTTTGATCCAAATTTAAACAGGAACACAACATACATATATAACCATAAATATAGAGATGCAACAGAAATAACACTTCCTTTCATTAATATCAAATGATGAGGTATGCTTACAAACATAATGGAAATGAGACTAGCTCGGACGATGGTAGCTTATATCTGAGAAGAGATGTGGCGGCTACATGCTTATGAACTATGTTACGATGAGGCTCAAAGGCCTATTTGTTGTTGAGAAACAATGGAAAACCCTAAACATCTGGAAACCTAACCCTAGGAGATGAAGCGCCAAAACTGTGGGCCCCGTTTGGGTAAATTGGTACATCAACTTCCCGGGGTATTAACGTTGGCATACGATCTCCATTTGGCTATCATAATACCTCATTTCGAAGATGTCGAAGAGAAGGCCATAAAAAAATAACAAGATGGTGTGAGACATTTTTGGTCTCTCTATTTTCCCTAAAAACTTCGTTCAGGGCCTCAAAATGACTCCGGAAGTTCAGGACCCGAAAAACTACCAAAAATAGTAAATTGTGCTACAATTAAGGAAACCGATAAACTGAAAGAGACAATGTTGGTGGTCCAAGTGGAATAGGTGGGTGGCCACCAATATCCACCTCAATCATTCCTCCCCCTTTAGGAAGCAATGGTCCCCATTATGTTGAGTGCCTCCATGAGATGCGGTAACTTCTGTTGAACCTGGTCCCTGGTGAGATGTTCTGCAATCTCTGATGTGTCAAGTAATGGTGGGAAGCATGGTCGAGGGCGGTCCACATTGGACACTTAGTGCAAGCCAAGGAATGGAGGAATTTTGTGCGCCAAAGCATTGTTTCCCATAGCCTTGGTAATGGTGTAAGTGTTGGAAATAATACTGAGAGGGGGGGGGGGGGGGGA
>APFE031613455.1:33260-107742 GCA_000404065.3 Pinus taeda
AATGAGAGGGGGGTTGAATCAGTATTATCAAATCAATAATTTTTCATTTCCCAAACATATTTATATATGCTACTTATGTGAAGTGAACTAGCGTGTACACGCTACTGTGATTAGTGAAACCAATGCATACCCAGAGAACTTGTGATTTAGTTAATTTATCATGTGTTGATATATAACCAGTGCATTAGTAACTTATCAAATAGTGCAGTAAAAATAGAGTAAACCATCACACATAAGCAACACACATGAACACCAAGATTTAAGGTGGAAACTCAATGTGGGTGAAAACCACCTGCTACTGTCATCCCTGTCTTCTTTTAATAATAAGAAAATTTGTTTACAATCTTGTACTGCTGCAGATTCATACCAGTATGCATGCACCCACCTGCAGAAAGCTACAACCTTCTTCCATTTTCCAGCTTCTACTGGAAGGGAGCTACAACCCCCTAGCTCTTATACTAGCCAATGTGTTTACTAGTGTGTAGGCATCGGCCTACAGAAGGCTATGACCTTCTCTCTTCTTCGAGGGACCATGTTTCATAAATTTTCAGACTAGATGCTCCTGGTACACAACAATACACATGAAGGCCTCGTTTCATCAAATTTTTATGCTGGACCCATCAAAAACTTTGAAACTCAAAATACATCAACCAACAATTAGTTAATCTGAGTAATCAGATCACTATCACTAGAACACTGTGTTGAACCCGTAAACCTGCATCATCATTCAAAACTAGCTGCAACATCAAAAATCATGCATCAAAATGTATACGTTGCTTTACTGAACCTTGCCTGCGTGTATACACTACTTCCTTTAATTACACCTGCATATACCTTCAAAACTATTGAAATGTAAAAAATTATGAATCAAGTCGATACCAACTAGCAATATACTGAACATCTACTGTCAATTTACATAGCTTTACATAGGCAATAGCAGAGATCACCCTTCTCACTTATACAATCAATCAAATAGTTATCAAACTCCTCATTCATTCAGTTTTACATTCAGATTAAAGAATACTTCATTGAAAAACAACAGTAAAACAACATAACTGATCAGATAGATCAGTCAGATCTAAAGATTGGGCTTTCCTTTGTACACGATACTTGGAAGAGTAGAACATGTGTGTACACGCTCTTTTACTAGGACGAACCAACGTATATATCTACAAATATTAACCCATAACTTCGCTGCTATTTCGGACTTCAGAAAAACCCATATCATCAAATTTAAAGAATAAAATAGGTGTACACAATCAGATATGGCCCAACCAACGTTAGATCATTCAATGATAAGTCATTTCAGGTCTCATGATCCAAATCCAACATTGAATTCAAGGTGTACACAATATTTTATATCAACTCACCAACATATCCCCTGCAACATAAAATATACCTCAGATAGAAGTATTCCTTAGAAACCCTTTTCACTTGCACACCTTGGCCTTATGATCTCTTCCTCCTTATATAGTTTTAGTCTTTTCTAAATACCATGGACCAAAAACCACTTATGACCTGTGGTATGATTGAACGTGATCAAATAGTCATTACTCCGTTCAATATTGTGGGCTAATACCATGGTATTGACCCCTGATATTCTCTACTCTTGAAATTCCTTGATTTTCCAACTTGTACGCGCTTTTCCTCTTGCGGGAGTGTGTGTATACGTATACACTCTTTTTGTTATGTGGACCTGCGTGTATACATTTTTTTGACTAAGTGGACCTGCGTATATATCTTAAACTGCTTTTCACCATCCTTTACCTTCAACTTCTTCATTCTGATTAGTAGAATTTAGTTCCATCTTCCTATTCTTCTGTGCCAATGCCTTGTTGCATTTGATTGGCCCTGTAACACTGTGGGTTTCCTTTCATCAAAACTGAACTAACCTGTGAGTGATTTTCCATCAACGACAACACTTGTATCATAATGCCAACAATATCCCCCTTTGGACTTGATGGCAACCATGCTGGTGTTGATTATTGCAAGTTGTAGAAACCATTAGAGATAACAAACAACACCAAATACTCTCCCCCTTTGACATCAAGGGAAAATACCGAACCGAGTTATTCTCCCCCTTTGATATACATTATGTTGTCCATGCTCCCCCTGAGTACATGCTGAGTTTACAGAGATATGCTTCAAAAGAATAACATGACTCTATAACTCAACTAAGTGAGTATGACCTCCCTATGACCAATGACTCATACATACATCAATCACCCAACCAAGTGGGATACACCATATTTGACTCATCCACCCAACCAAGTGGGGATATACCAATTGTTTACAACAATTATTACATCATCCATCCCACGCAAAGTGGGGATACAAATTACATCATATGTCCAATAGGACCCATTGAAATATAGACCATGAAAAAAGAAGTCATATCACACCCTATATCTTTACATGACGTATGAAACAAATGATATAAGTATCTGAAGCCATAGTTGAACTCAGCAACCATGATGCCAACAATGCAGAATGTGTGTGAAGGCTATTGCTCCCCCTTAACCTGTGCTACCTGTCCATTGTCAACAAGTCATTCATCAAGGCATCTTTGTCATTCAAATAAATATTAATGAACAAAGCATATTGTCAGACTGTAATCATCGATATAAGACATAGCACCCATATCAGAGTCTGACCCATTGTTTTTCTGTCAAAAAAAAAAAAAAAACTCCTTCGGCCATAAAAACCCGCATGTATACACGATTGTACTTCATGAAACCAACGTGTAATAACCTTCCTCTGAAAACTGGATTTAATAGAAGGATGATGCAGCAACAAATCCTAGCTTTTGCGTGAGATATTCAAATGTTTCTCTGGGAAGAAGTTTAGTGAATATATCAGCAACCTGTTCTTTGGAGGGCAAATACTCCAATTCAACCTTTTGTTTAAGCACTTGTTTTCATAGAAAATAGTACTTAATGGGTATGTGCTTCGTCTTGGAGTGCGTGACTAGATTTTTCGAAATACTGATGGCACTTGTATTATCACATAGAATGGAGATTGGTGGAGTACATGTGATCTGAATGTCTTGCAATTTTTGCATCATCCAAAGTAGTTGTGTGCAACAAGATGTAACATCCACATATTCTGCTTCAACTATAGATAAGGCAATCGAACTTTGTTTCTTTCTGAACCAAGACACCAACCGTGAACCCATATAGAATTCTCCTCCACTAGTACACTTTTGATCATCCACATTTCCTACCCAATCAACATCTATATAAGCATGAAGAGTAAGATATGTACCTTTAGGATACCATAGACCAAATTCCTGAGTTCCTTAAAGATATTTGAAAATTATTTTGACTACTTGGAGATGTGATTCCTTTGGTTTTACTTGGAACCTTCCAACAATTCCTATTGCATGCATGATATCAGATATAGTACCTGTTAGATAAAGCAAACTTCCAATCATAGACCTGTAAGTTAGTTGGTTTACTGCTGGTGATTCATCGTTAGAACTGAGACTACATCATGTTATCATTGGAGTACATACTAGTTTAGAATCTTCCATTCCATACTTCTTCAAGATCTGCTTGAGATATTTGGTTTGTGAAAGAAATATACCACCTTTTGTTTGTTTTGCTTGTAGACCAAGAAAATAAGTAAGTTCACCAAGTAAGGACATTTCAAATTCTTGCTGCATTACTGAAGAAAAATTCTGACTCATGGATTCTTCATTGCTACCAAAGATGATATCATCAACATAAACAACAATAATTAGCAGTCTATCATTTTCAACCTTCGTGTATAAATTGCTATCTGCAGAGCCTTTTGTGAAACCTTATTGTTGTAGATATTTGTCAAGGTGGTAATACCAAGCCCTTGGAGCATGTTTTAGACGATAAAAAGCCTTTTTGAGCTTGCATACGAGTTTTGCATCATTTCCAAGGATGAATCCTTCTGGTTGTTCAATATAAACTTCTTTTTCTAAATCTCCATTAAGAAAAGCTGATTTTACATCTATTTGATATACTTAGAATTTTTTAAAACTAGAAAGACCAAGAAACATCCTTGTGGCTTCAAGTCTGGCAATAGGTGCAAAAGTTTCTTCAAAATTTATACCTTTTTTTTTAGCATACCATTTACAAACAAGTCTTGCTTTGTTTCTAATAACTTCTCCATTTTCATTCAACTTATTCTTAAATATCAATTTTGTTCCTAAAACATTTTTATCATGAGGTCTAGGATCTAATTCCCAAGTATCATTATTTTCAATTTGGTCCAGTTCTTCATCCATGGCCTTGACCCAACATTCATCTTTGCAGGTTTCATTTATATTTTGAGATTTGGTGGAGGATAGTAATGCTAGATAATTTGAGGTCCTTGTAAGAGTTCTTCTTGTCTGTACACCAACCCCTTTTTCTCCTAGAATTTGAGATTCTTGATGATTTTTTTGAACATACCTAGATGGAGTCTTTTCCCTGTCTGTTGTATCTTCTTCTGGTGCTTCATTGGTTTATTGTTCTATATCATTTTGATTTTATGTAGGAAAGCATTCCCCATCTTCCTCATTGTCATATTCCTCTGTTGATTTCATTTGTTCCATATTTCTGCATGCTTCATCAATTACAACATCAATGCTTACAACAGTTTTCCAAAGTATTTTGTTATAACATTTGTATCCTTTACTTCTGGATGAATAACCAAGAAGAATTTCTTCGTCTGCTCTGGGTTTGAACTTACCAAGTTTTTCATCAGTCCTTTTGATGAAACATTTGCTTGCAAACACTCTAAAGTGTTTTACAGTAGGAGGCTTAGCATACCAAAGTTCATATGGAGTTTGATTGTTATTTATTCGAACATTTTCTTTGTTGAGAATAGTCACGACAACAAATGCAGCTTCACCCCAGAAAGTTGCAAGAGTTCCAGATTCATCAAGCATTGCTTGAGCCATTTGTTGAATTGTTCTTTTCATTCTTTCCACCATGCTATTTTGTTGAGGATTTCTTGTGACGGAGAATTGCCTCTTTATTCCATGTTGTTCACAAAAGTCAAAGAATTCATCTAATATGAATTCTTCCCCTTAATCAGATCTGAGACATTTGATTTTTCGATCTGATTCATTTTCAACTAAAGCTTTGAAGGCTTTAAACTTTTCAAATGATTCATATTTATGCTTTAGTAGACCTATCAAACACATCCTGGAAAAATCATCAATAAATAAAATAAATTATTCTTCTGCACGAGGTGACTTTTTCCTTGTTGGTCCACATTAATCAATATGGATGAGTTCAAGAGGCTTACTTGTTGATCCCTCTTTTTCATTGAAGTGAAATCTGGTTTTCTTACCGACTTGACATGGTTTGCATATGGTATTTTCTGGGATGCTGATATCTAGAAGATCACAAAATTGCCTTGAGCCTCCATGCTTTTCTTATTTGAGATAAGCTTAGATGTCCCAATCTTCTATGCCATAGCCAGTTTTCATCTGTTTTGCTTAGATAGCATTGTTTTTGTCCTCCTTTGAGTATGTATAAGTTGTTTGGAGTTATTGTTCCTTTGATCAAGATTTTTCCTGTATCAAGCTCACGAACCACACATCCATTTGATCGAAACACAACTTCATTTCCTTTATCACACATTTGACTGGCACTCAACAGGTTATGTTTTAAGCCATCTACATACATGACATTTCCAATTTTAACCTTTTCTTTCAAGAATACATAGCCTTTACCTTCAATGACAGCTGGAGTGTCATTTCCAAATGAGACATTCTTTTCCTTTTCTAAAGCATTATATGAATGAAGTTTCTCTTTATCACCTGTCATGTGTTTGGAGCATCCGTTGTCGATGTACCACTGATTTTCTTTTCCTTCTGCATACATATTTATGCCACATCTTTCTGATTGAGATTCCTTCTTTATCCATATTTTTGGATTTAATGATGTTTGCTCCTTTTGAATTGATGGCTGAAATTTGCTCCTGTATTCAGATTCTTCATGACCAAAGTTGTTACAAATCGAGCATTCTACTTCGTTTTCAAGATGAGAAAAGTTATTATAGGAGATTTTTTTTTTAAGAAAGGAGAACGCCGAACTTTGATGATTTCATATAAAGTTTCAGATCCTTTAGCAAATATAATATTAAGAGATTTTGTCTTCTCAAGTTCTTTTCTTAGATCCCAATTTCACATTCTAGATTTTCATTGTGTTTTTCTCTTTCAGTGAGTTGGTGTGTCAACGTATCAATGATCATATTCTTTTCTTCTAAACATATTTTGAGTTTAGTGCTTTCTTCAAAAAAGTCTTCCTCTTCTAAGGCATCCAAAAAATCATCATTGTCATAAGCCATGAGTAGTCTATAATCTTGGTTAGTTTCATCTTCATCACTATTGGATAAGCCATCACTATCTTCATGTGTATAGTAACTCCTTATATTCACAACCTGTTTTCTATTTCCTTTTGCATATTCCTTTCCTTTTTCATATTATCTTTATGAGTACATTTGGTAGCATAATGGCTGACTCTACCACAAGCAAAGCATTTGAAAGGTAGCTTACCTCTGAATCTTCCGGAACCCCATTGAAGCTTCTTGAAAAACTTTACCTCATCTTCTTCTTCTGAAATGTGTTCTGATTCATTGTGCTCTTCCTTTTCTTTTCCCCTGATGATTTAAAAGTGGCTTCTCTCATATCTGATGGAACTCCTTTTCTCATTTCAAAGGCAGTTAGGATTCCATGGAGTTGAGTCACAGTAATAGTTTGAAGATCCTATTTTTCTTCTATGGTAGACACTTTTGACTCAAATTTAGAAGAAAAAGATCTCAAAATTTTCTCAATTAAAGTAGCTTCCTTTATCTCTTCACCCAGATTCTTCATACAATTAACAATCTCATGTATACGTAAAAAGTAACTAGCAACACTGTCATCACTATGCATCTTAAGAGTTTCATAATAAATTCAGAGAGTTTGAAGCTTAGCACATTTTACCTAAGTGTCTCCTTCGTAGCTCTGAATGATCTTGTCCCATATCTCTTTGGTTGTCTTGAGCTGCATGAATTTGACAAATTCTGATTCTGACAGACTTCCTAACAATGTATTGACAACTTTGGCATTGGTTTCGTATAACTTCTTACCTGCAGAATCTGTAGGAATTGCTGCTGGAAATTGATATCCACCTTCCACAATTTCCCAAACATCGGCTCCAAGCAATTGTAGATAGGCTCTGGTTCTTATTTTGCAATATACTAAGTTGCTTCCATTGAAGATTGGTGGTCTGATGGATCCCATCCCTTCATGATTATTCATCTTGAAAGATATTCCTTCAAGCGATCAAGCTTCTTTTGAAGGACCTACTCTGATACCAATTATTGAAAATAATACTGAGAGGGGGGTGAATCAGTATTATCAGATCAATACTTTTTCATTTCCAAAATAGATTTATATATGCTACTTATGTGAAGTGAACTAGCATGTACATGCTACTGTGATTAGTGAAACCAACGTATACCCAAAGAACTTGTGATTTAGTTAACTTATCATGTGTTGATCTATAACAGTGCATCAGTAAATTATCAAACAATGTAGTAAAAATAGAATAAACCATCACACATAAGTAACACACATGAACACCAAGATTTAAGGTGGAAACCAAATGTGGGTGAAAACCACCTTCTACTGTCGTCTCTGTCTTCTTTTAATAATAAGAAAATATGTTTACAATCTTGTACTGGTGCAGAATCATACCAGTACGCAGGCACCCACCTGCAGAAGGCTACAACCTTCTCTTGTTTTCCATCTTCTACTAGAAGGGAGTTGCAACCCCTAACTCTTGTACTAGCCAATGTGTTTACTAGTGCATAGGCATCGACCTAAAGAAGGCTATTACCTTCTCTCTTCTTCCATGGACCACGTCTCATAAATTTTCAGACTGGATGCTCCTGGTACACAACAATACACATGAAGGCCTCGTTTCATCAAATTTTGATACTGGACTCATCAGAAACTTTGAAACTCAAACTGCAACAACCAACAATCAGTTAATCTGAGCAATCAGATCACTGCTACCAGAACACTGTGTTGAACCCAGAAACCTGCATCATCATTCGGAACCAACGGCAACCTCAAAAATCATGCATCAAAATGTATACGCTACTTTATTGAACCCAACCTGCGTATACCTTCAAAACTATACAAACGTAAAACTTCTGAATCAAGTCTATACAAACCAACAATACACTGAACAACTACTGTCAATTTACAGAGCTTTACACAGGCAGTAGTAGAGATCACCCTTCTCACTTATACAATCAATCAATTAGATATCAAACTCCTTATTCATTCAATTTTACATTCAGATCTAAGAAGAATTCATTGACAGACAATAGTAAAACAATAGAACTGATCAGACAGATCAGTCATATCTGAAGAATTGGCTTTTCCTCTGTATACGCTACTTGGAAGAGTAGAACCTATGCGTACACACTCTTTTACCGAAACAAACCAACGTATAGATCTGCAAATATTAACTCATAACTTCGTTGCTATTCTGGACTTCAGACAAACCCAGATCATGACATTTAGAGAATAAAACAAGTGTACACAATCAGATCTGGCCCAACCAATATCATATCATTTAATGATAAGTCATTTCAGGTCTCATGATCCTGATCCAACATTGAATTTAAGGTGTACACAATATTTTAGATCAACTCACCAACATAGCCCCTATGACATAAAATATACTTTAGATAGAAGTATTCCTTAGAAACCCTTTTCACTTGCACACCTTGGCCTTATGATTTTCTCCTTCTTATATAGTTTTAGGCTTTTTTCAATACCTTGGACCAAAAACCACTTAGGACCCGTGGTATTCTTGGACGGGATCAAATAGTCATTACTCTGCTCAATATCGTGGGCTAATACCATGGTATTGACCCCTGGTATTCTCTACTTTTGAAATTCCTTGATTTTCCAACCTGTACGCACTTTTCCTCTTGCGGGAGTGCATGTATACGTATACACACTTCTTGTTCTGTGGACCTACATGTATACATTGTTTTGACTAAGTGGACCTGCATATACATCTTAAACTGCTTTTCACCATCTTTACCTTCAACTTCTTCATTCTGATTAGTAGATTTTGGTTCCATCTTCCTATTCTTCTATACCAATGCCCTGTTACATCTGGATGGCCCTGTTACACTGTGGGTTGCCTTTCATCAAAATTGAACTGACCTGTGAGTGAGTTTCCATCAAGGAAAACACTTGTATCATAATGCCTACAGTAAGGACCATGTCGAAGTGGTATGAGTTTCCTATGGGCTCTTGTATGGAATTCTTTCTAGAAATGTAACCAGAATTTGTCTCCCACCTGAAACTTGTGTGGCACTCGATGTTGATCATGTCGCTGCTTGTACTTGGCATTTTCCACAATGGAGCGATGATATATCGACCCATTGGGTATAGGTGCTCTGGAAGTCAAATCGAACGAATGCTTGACTTGACAGTGCAATGGTACCCCTATGGGTGAGGAGAAGATGTCCCTATATTCTTTCATGATCATATCCACCTTCTTTTGCTGCGTGGAGGAACCCTTCTCGGGGGCCATGGATGTAGCTATGATCTTCCCCTTACTTTAAGAGCAAACTAGAAAGAAAATAAATTTCCTAGTTTGAGAGGTGATCTTATTGCATTTCTTGGCAAAGATCAAAGAGGTGGCAGTAGGTGGGGCAACCTCTAGTATCATGTATAGCGTATCGCCCAAAGAAATAATTGTAGAGAGAGGTCTATACTCATATACAACATGACTCTTCCATAAGTATGGTTGTCCTAATAATACATCACAAATTTCGAGAGGAGAAACATCACACAATACCTCATCTGTGAAGGGCTTAATGTTGTAGGGAAGGTGGCACTGCTGGCTGACTTGGAGATCTCGTCATTGGTGAAGCCACCTGATGTTGTACAGTGACGGGTGTGGTATGGTCAGTAGGCCCAACCGCTTCATGACCTATGATGAATTGATGTTCTTTTGGCTTCCACTGTTGACAATGAATTGCAGCGATGAACCCTTCACCCACATCTGTGAGTGGAAAAGACACTCCCCCTCCTCTGGATCGTCGAGCTCATTCTTTTGGATCTTGGTAGTGGAAATAATGGTGTTGGGATCCGCATCAATAATTTTCTTCCCTTTGTCATTCCTCTTGTTGGGTTCTAACTTAGGGTCGGAACATGCATTTGATTCAGAAGCCTTCAACTCGACCACCAGCGATTGCTTGGTTTGACACTTACTTGTGTTGTGAGTGGGGCTCTTATGGAACTTACACCACTTTCTTATGTCCTTCTTTGACTTCATGGTGGTGTTATTTTCTTGTAGCTTCGATGGGTTGTCTTTAGTCACCCCACCTTGGCTTTGTCCTTTGTTCTTTGGATTCACAGATCCAAAGTCTCGCTTCTTTTGTTTAAACTTCTGCTCGATCTTGAGAGCGTATCGGTACGTCATGCTAAGCGAGGAGATGTCTAGGAACTCCATCTCATCCTGGATGTACCTATGTAGGCAACCATGGTATTTGAGTACCAAATTCCGCTCTGAATCCTTGATACCCAACTTTGTGTGAAGGGTATGAAAAATATTGCTATACTCCAGCATGCCTTGGTCCCTTCCTTGTCTCAGCGTGGTTCACTTTATGTATTTATCCTCATAGCTTCTGACAGGGTAGTACTGCTCCTTGATGGCATCCTGGAATGAATTCCAAGTGGATGCAACTGAAAACAGTGAGGCCGTACTTTCATCCTTCTGCTCGTAGTAGGTTTCCCGCTAGTCCTTGACATGGGGCGGCTTTGAGAAGTGCAAAAGTGATATTTTCCTGGCTGGAAAAATCATGAACATAAAAATATCTTTCTAGCAGATTTAACCATTTATCTACGACATCCGCATCTATCTAACCCTCAAATATGGGAATGTCAAAATTAACTTGTACCTTAAAGGGCGTGGCGCTTCCAGACTAGTTGCTGGAAGTAGATGTGTCGCCCTTGGGTAGCCACAAAAGGATCTGGGAAAAGTTTTCCATCATCGCGTTCCTTTGTCGCTCGAGGGCTTCTTCGAGCAAGATTTTGATAGGATCTCCTACCCCTCTCGTCTTTCTTTTCATCTTCCATGGGAGGCTGTCGGGATTTGCGAGGTTGATCTTGCAAAGGTTCAACTAGATTGAGCCCTAACTCCTTATATTCCGACCTCGTTGGGGACATGCAAAGAAAAACAAAGAAAGAGCAGACCGCTCTGATACCACTGATCCGAATTTAAACAAGAACACAACAAATTACAGATATAACCACAAATATAGAGATGCAATAGAAATAACACTTCCTTTCATTAATATCAAATAATGAGGTATGCTTACAAACATAATGGAAATGAGACTAGCTCGGGCGATGGTAGCTTATCTCTGAGAAGAGAGGTGGCGGCTACATGCCTATGAACTATGTTACAATGAGGCTCAAAGCCCTATTTGTTGTTGAGAAACAATTGAAAACTCTAAACATCCAAAAACCTAACCCTAGGAGATGAAGCACCAAAATTGCAGGCCCCGTTTGGGTAAATTGGTACATCAACTTCTTGGGGTCATAACTTTGGCATACGATCTCTGTTTGGCTATCATAATACCTCGTTTCGAAGATGTCGAAGAGAAGGCCAAAAAAAAAACTAGCAACCCAGTTTGGGACGTTTTTGGTCTCTCCTTTTTCCCTAAAAATGTCGTTAGGGTTTAAAAATGGCTCTGGAAGTTCATGACCCGAAAAATTGCCAAAAATAGTAAATTGTGCTACAATTAAGGAAACTGAAAAACTGAAAGAGATAATGTTGGGGGTCCAAGTGGAATAAGAGGGTGTCCAAATATAACATTTGTCTCTTATTGGCTTAATAACATTTGTTACATATATTTGACACCCCTTTCTAAAGCACTTCTTTAATTATAAATTTGAGATGCCTTATATCAATATTAGTCTTGGAATACCTTTCCTTATCCCTTGGTTTTCTTTCTCATCTAAAGAAGTGATGTGTAACACCCTCATCCCATTTCTACCCAAGTAACTAGCCAATCGGGGTAAATATGTGATGAGAGGCCATTATAATGGGATTCAACCACCTAGGTGACCTTAAGGAAGTGGAATCTATGGAAACCCACAACAAAAAGCTTCTATACCTACTATAGGACTCCTAAAAGCCTTCACAGTCATCCCGATGACCAACCTTTGGGTCCCATTAAGTTTTTAGACCAGTAAACCCCTAGGCGATCCCTTTATATGGACAAGGGTGCATCTAAGAGGCTCCAGTCACTCCCATACCAAGGCATGGGTGTGTTTGGGGACTTTTCTCCTAAGTCTTGTGCATGCGACTTTGAGATTTGTGCCATTTTTTCAGGCCCAGAGCCTAGGTCATTGCCCATAACTCCATCACACTTTCAAAAATGAAATTTCACAATGGAACAAAGATGCATTTGCAAAAAAACATCAACAAGGACTAGACTAGATCCCTACTAGCCATGACATGCATTTCGTCAAACATGTCAAAAATATGTAATCTACAGGTGTACACAACAAATTTGAGCATAGGGTTTTGATACTTATATGAGAATCGCTAAGAAACATTGTTACCTTATACCATTAACTACATTATCATCTATTAGGTCATAGATACATTGTTCATTCATTTACAAATTAAAACATGAGGACAGGCATACATAATCACTATCATAATACATGCTTATAACCAACATAATAACAATAGAAATATCAAGGATACACCAGTCATAGAATCCACATATAAACCAGTACATTTACATATAAGATACTGAGGGAAGAACCTCTTATTAATGAATGTGAAAGCAAACCCGGTATGTGACTACCATGTTCCACCCGACCATAGATTGGTTGTGCCAAATCTCTCTTCAGCAAATCACCCTCGTGCCATATTCCAAGCATGAATGTGGGACTCAATACAAAATAACCAACCAGGGCTTCTCAAGGCTAAATCACCTTACCCTCATCACTACAAACCGGGATTTACTACAAGCCACACCAAATCACTAGGCCAAAATAATAAACATGTAATAATAGGCTTTATCATGATCTCCACTAGATCACTAGGCCAAAACAAGCATGGATGCCATCATATTTCTCCACCTACACCGTGAGGAATTTTCCTGCCTCCTAGTCTCTACGATTTACCGCAATCCACACCAGATCACTAGGCCCTAACCAAGACTCCATTCTCTAAGATTTACCATATATCCCATCCCAGGATTACTAGGCCTAATGGAGAGCACCCACCTCTATGCTTTACTATATATCCTACCATTCAACGGTTGAGGATTCCTAAGCCCACTGAGGCAACACAAAATCTGGCTTTACCGCAACCCACAACCCAATTCAGGGGTTGTTGAGCCATGTGTTCTTTTATTCGGAGATCCACCTCACTCAAATTCGAATCCCATTAGGGGAATTTTGAGGTCTAAAATGGGCCTCCTAAGGAAATTATAAAATAATAGTGGAAATAATAAAATAAGATTAGATTACATCATCAAATTTTAGAGGAAAAAGGAAAAAAACTACTTTTTTAACTTGTATTTTCAACTTATCTCCCTATGGGTTTACTTGAATTTTGAGTGGGAACACTCGTTGGATGCATAATTTTGTTCCTCATCTAAGGAGTACCCATGTTTCATACTTTTGATGGACCCTGTTACACGAAAAATGAGAAATACATGAAACATGTGATTGCAATCACATTTTTTCATGTATTTCTCATTTTTCATGTAGCAAGGTCCATTGAAAGTATGCAACATCGGTACTCCTTGGATGAGGAATTAAAATTTTCATCCAACGAGTACTCCTTCTCGAAATTTGATTAAAACCTTAGGGAGATAAGTTGAAAATACAAGTTGAAAAAGTAGTTTCATTATTTTATTATTTTCTAATCTTTTTACCTTTTTACCCCAAAAATGGTGTATCATCCCCCATGGTTGACATCATCATCTTGAATCTTATTGGTTCTTATAAATTTTATTTTGGTTTTACATTTTTCTTAGGAGGCCCATTTTAGACCTCAAAATTTCTCTAATGCATCTAACAATCCAGTTCAACCAAAACATGAGAACCCCATCACACCATGGCTATCCGAAAATCAAGAGGCTAGGATGTAAAACACTGTCACACTTGGAAAAATCCATCCCAATTATAAAAAGAGAACCAAGAACACACATGAAACACCATGCATGCCAAATATAGCAAGGAAGCAACACATGCAAATTGATACCTACAAAGAATCCTGCTATAACTACTTGATCCTACTCTTTCTTGCTTGATCTCTACTTCGTCTTTGCCTCCTCTTCCTTTCTTGATCCAACGCTGAAATGCTCTGACAAAATTCTAGGTGTCCAAGAGAGAGAGAGAGAGAGAGAGAGAGCTCCAAAAATTAACTGACAAAAGGTAACATTGAAAAAAGGTACCAACTGATCCTCATAAGCCTTTTTATCAATTAGGCCTCTATTTTCCTCACTTTCCATTATTTTCCTTAATTTTTCTCCTCACATGCAACCTGTGACCTTTCACCTCCCTTTTCTCCTAATTTCCCTTATATTCATAAATAAAATGCCAATTAATGCCACTTTGCCTTTCCAAATGCCTTAGCCTTTGCCTTTTCCAATTTCCTTAGCCATAATAAACCAAATGAACACCCACACTAGGATGTTTTTCCCAACATTCAACTTGGAATAAGTGTCCCATAATCCGTGGTTATTATTTTTCCTTTATTAACTTTTATTACATGGAATTTTCACCATGGTTGTTACATGAAGATCTTGTTGTGACAATATAGATTAGTATAGTGTGGATCCAACCAATCCTTTATAATGAGACCATCATAGCAACTAATTGGTGATATAACCAAATTTGCATGATAGTGGAGTCTATTTGTTTCTACTCAACAACTCTTCACCATCTAGCCGATTTTCCTTTTTAATCCAATAACTACTTGAACTGACTAGGGCTTGTTATGCTTACTTTGATTAAGAAGAAAAATATCAACAAGCTTACAAGTAACATAACTATGATTTTCCCTTGGATCAATTAGAATTTAATTAAATTTCTTTGCTATTTGACCTAGAACTTTAATTAAATTTGATTGGTGGAACACTTGTTGACCATCCAACATTGGATATATCCAAGGAATGTTCCCTACCGCATTGTCTAGTGTAGTAGTTTTTTGTATGTTTTGCATAGTCCTCATTTTATTTCCATACCATGGGGATATTTATACATATTTTATCCTTTGCGACCCTAACATTTAATTAGCCACCTTTCCCTCTTTCCCAATCTTTGTTCCTCTTTGAGTTGGTTGATTTCACTTAAAAGGATTTGGCACCATAATATTTTCGAAGAAAGGAGTTTAAAACCCATCTTCCTTTGACCTTGATTTTCTTTCTTCTTATCCTGCCAAGACCCTGGAAGATGTGCTCTGTCTTTGTTTTAACCATATAAGAAATTTGATTCCTAGGTTGCTTCTTCAAGAGTCTTAGGTTCGTCAAACTAAATCCTCTCCTTGTATAATGAAGGTAACCCCTTTAAAAAACATTGTATTTTTTCCATATCATCTTGGATGTACCTAAAATATCTCAATAGCTCTGAGAACTTCATCTCATACTCCTCCATGGACATGTTTTCCAAGTTAAGAACATGGAATACTTGCATTTTTATTTCATATTAATACTTGGAAAGATATTTCTACTGGAAATATTTATTGAACTACTTTCGAGAAATATTTCTTTCACTAATCCTTAGTCACAGTTGGTCCAACCAGATGTAAGCCTTTTCTTGCAGATTATAAATAAAAATTCTAGCCTCCATGTTCCTTAAATATATATGTAATTGCAAAAACCTTCTCATCCCAACAACCAAGCTTCAACTTCCTATCTAAATTTGTTCTCACCATTGAGATATGTGACTTAATTTTATGAATCTCTCCTGGTAAGTTGTCTCATAGATTCCTTATTTTATGGTGTCCAACTAGTTGTAAATTTAGATTGCTTCATGGTTCTTTATAAGAGTATGATTCATTTATCGATAGTTAAGATGGGGAGGTATGATGTGTTTGCTTACTAGAAGTTCTTGACTCTCAAGGCCTTCCGCGAGACCCTCTTTTGAGTAAACTTTGCTTCCTCCAACATCATGTGAAACTTGTCCTTGCTATGATTGTTTTTGTAATTGGGTCAAGCTTCGAACTAATTGAGTAGTTAGCCGGTTCTACATTTCTTGAGATCTACATAAGATTTTATTATCTATTCACAAACTTTGACTCTTAACCTTTTCATGGTTTCCACCACATCTTGATGCTCTTTTGGGTTTCTATACCTATCAAACTATGTCTCCTTGTTTTCCAAATTGACACCAATTTCCTTAAGCTCTTCTTCATGATTGAAAGGATCTTGTCCACCCTCCATCTTTCTTTTCTAAGAGCTTGTTTTTTTTTACTTACGTCTCTAACTATCTTTGATATGCCACTATATTTGCAAGAGTGTTCATAAAAAAGTTATCAAATGGGCTTTTCCGATAGTTAAAATCCTTATACGTTCTTAGAGATTTTATGGTGAATTTTTGTCAAAACAAAAGTCTCTGGGATCTTTTTTTCTCATTTTCTACAAAATGAGAACGACTTCCTCATATTTGAATTCTTCAAATATAACCTCCTCTAGAATATATTTGGAGCAATTGTCACCTTGTCTAAATATGAGGTCAAAGTTCAAACAATAGTTTAACACTCATGCTTGATTTTTGCATTTTTTTAGCTATAAGTATTTTCCTACTAATGAAATGGAATCCACATATCACATGCTTACATGATAGGCAACATGGTGTCTACCTAAAATCATCATGTTCTTACCCAAACTTACCATGTCATCATCTAACATGTTCACGTATTCCACCTATGCAAGGGTTGACTTGAAACCTATTTGTATAGTTTCACGTCTCATGAGGTGAACTTGCCATACCCTCATGCATGCTAACCATATTATTTTCCTTTTTGTTTTATTTTCTTTGCCCCATCTTTTTTTTTATTCCTTGTTTTCTTTTAGTTTTCTTTCTTTCCTTTTTTTTTTTTTTTTTATCAATTGGTTTTATTGTCCTTGTGAACCCCCCAAGTAATATTCATTAATTAATCAAGTCCTCCAAGTAATAGTATTTGATTAGTCATTAGGTTTCATTAGGTTAAATCTCATGAAACACCCTGTGAATGCTTCTCAAATTGTTGATCTTGACACACAAATAATAGGGCAAGTGGAGCTGTAGTCATTGATCTCACCTTTGTTAAATGAACCAAATCTTGGCAAGGCCAAAGGACTCCTCTTTCTTAGTCCAATATTTTAAAATCTACACCAACCATGGTCTCCCAAGTGTCCACCTTTAAACATTGGTCAAAACACTAAGTTACATGCATTTTCATCCTAGATTTTCTTCCCCAACATTGATCAAAGAAATAATGAATTGATAGGATTTTTGTAGGTGATAAGGGCTACCATCCTCAATGTACAACTTTAAAGCACACAAATAAGATTATGACTATTGGTTTTGTTCTTCGGTCTCTTAAGTCAAAACCTGTGATTTTTTCGACATACCAATACTATGTATCCAACTATTTGGCATACTCCTAGTGAAGAATCCCAATCTAGCACTTTGATCCTAATTGATCCTTTGAATAAAAAATGGAGCATCATATGATTAAATCAGAAAATCTTTCATTTCAAAAACATGGGGTTATAGGCGTGCCCAAATTACCTAATGAAAAAGCCACCACTTCTGCAAATATTCAAGAGTTAAGCTCCTCTGAAGTCATTTCATTTACATCTGTAACACCTCAACCACACTATGTACATACTCCACTACAACCATTAGCCCAATCTTTAGGATTTGTTTTGTATTTTGTTAATGTCTTGATTGTAGTCAACTCATTTCTCTCCAGAGTTTGATAGCCTAGCGTGGTGAATCTCCATAAAAATTCTAGTTCGAGCACCAAAATCATAATCCCATAACTAATATTCGACCACCTACATATACCTTTTGTTGATCCTTGTCCACATCCTAAATGTGCAGGAATCCTCTTTTATATATTGATTATACATTATATCCCATCTCTAGAGACTTTAGGTCCAAGGTTGCAAGAGTTCTTCAATTACTGCAGATCCCCAAGTAGTCCAAGATATGGAATGGGTTACATAGAACAACTCAACTCCGTAATCCCTGAATGTAGATTCAGTAACCAAATCCCAGAAGACATAAGGAGACCATCAATTCCAAATATGCATAATTTATTCTTACTCATGAAAGGAGCCAAAAAGTGGCAAGTAGATCCAAATGGATGAAGAAAATGATAAACTGGTATTTATACAATCATCGTGAGTCGGTACAAGTCAAGAAGCTACAATCCCATAGGAAATTAATAGCAATCTGGCCTCAGAATGGCAAAGCTTCATGCAACAAGAAAACTATTGGATGCCCTTCTTTGTTTGGAAAGCCAAACAAGAAGAAAAAGTAATACAAATACTAGAAAGGGAAGAAATCTAAAACAAAATCTAGTACTCTTAGAATAATTGGAAAATCCTAGAAGGCCAAAAAATTGATTCTACTTCTTCTCCTCCATTCAGATGTACAATACTAGAAGAAGAAGAAAAACAGTCCACAACCCTTCCTTTAGTACTAAAAGAAGAAAGGAAACTACCTGATACTGACAAAAGAATTCAAAAAGTTTAAGAGCAAATTAATTGGACAAGCCTTGGTCTAAGAGGTATGGAAGCTCATGTTTATGCCACGAGTGATTATGCTAGAAATAAACATACAGACAATATGAAAATGTCTGTGAATTTAGTAGTCTACTCCATGAATACCTTAAATTTAAAGGTCACATAAATCAAAGAATAATTTGTAGAGAAAAAAATATGGTTATAAGAGATGCAACCACTACTAAAAAATTTAGAGAAGAGCTAACAAAAGGATTGGAAACAACTTTCTCTGTAGTATGGAAATTTTTTTACAAACATTGATGAGAAACAAGATGACTCAAACATAGAATCCAGTGCAGATGTAGAACTTTCTTTGGCCTTCTTAATGTATTTGAAAGAAATGGATCTATGGCTAGAATCCATTATAAATATAGAGATTTACTACTAGGGCTTTTATTAGCCAAACATAAAGCTAAAGTTTTTTTGAGGTTGAAGGCTACCTGACCCATTATAAACTCTTCCTAATACAATAAGATCTAGTATGTAGATTAATAGAAATAAAAGATATGTACCTGGAAATTTTTTGTGATCTTTAGCTTTGATACCAAATTGAAAAGAGGCACCCTTGGAGAGGAAATGAGCTTGATCCTTTAACAATCTTCTGCACTTTAGAAACTCTTGAAAACCTTTGCATGAACCTTTAGGCAAGCCCAACACTTTGCAACCTCCCTTTTCTTAGCCTCTTTGCCTCTGTGGGACTCAACACAACTAGTGATACAGGGATCGAAGCAAACCTCAAGCGAATTCAAAATGGATTTTATGTACGAGTAATACACCAAAGACAAAATATCATAAATAATTCCTTTATTAACATAGCCAAATGGCTAAACAATACATATCACAACAAATTTACAAACTTCAACAGGCTCAAAACACCCCAATAGCCCCGCCACTTTAGTTTCACACATGCACTCTCATGCATATGTGCAGGCTCACCAAACTCTAAACTAGATTCACTATGAGTTTGCTTTTGTTGCACGCAAATCACACAAAGTGCAGTTGCAAAGCATAGAAAAACTCAAGACTGACTCTGACTCTCCATGAGGAGAATGAATACATCCCCCTTATTTATAGTTTTTCAAAATATCTTAAGGCATCTTTTCGGATCATGACTTCCTTGTCAATTCACACAAGGTTCGTCCTTAAAGCAAGGATTTGATAAACTGTTTAGGTTATTTTTCCATAGATTTTCTAAGATGTGGGTTAGTCCTCACCTTTAGTTGGAGAAGTCCTCCAATTCCTAGAGGAATCATGCAAAGAAGTAGTCTAGTACAAACACAAAAGACTGATTGAAGAGGAGAGATCCCTCTTCCAGTCAATCATATCAATGCCCAAATATCTTCCTCTGTAGTATATCGTATCCCACATTTCAGATAATATTTTCTGGACGACAATGGGTCTCCCTTGCATGTTTTATACAATTATCTTCATCTTCATGATCCATTGGTGATGTGCATAGATGAAAACATTAATCATGTACTATAGTGTCATAATTTTAGCATATTGGAGATCTGTTATTTTAACAAGTGAGATTACAAAATCTCTATATTTTGTTGTAATGATGTATGGGTCCAACACACTTTAGTTGATTCCAAATGATTTCCACTACTCTACCAACCATTTAGGGCGGTGTTCGATTAATGTGGAAATAAATGGCCCAAATTTTAGGAGAGTGGTGTATGTTTTCTTCTAATTATCTTTGCATAATAGATCAAACCACATGTTTTTATACTGATTGTAATCATAATCAGTACTAGGAAATTGAAGGACAAGATTGTTGCCAAGTCATTCATTAAGGTTTCTTGGTTGGTTTAGCCTGAAGTACTAATGCGGTAGTCCTTCTTTATTATTTAATTGTTCCCAGATAATATTAATGTATTGAAACTTATATGTCAAATCATCTTGTGCTTGCATTTCTTTTCTTAGTGCCCTCTCATAGACCATGTCTGGTATGACCAAAATTGAGGTAGGCTTGCCACACATTTCTAGTACTAATTGGGCCAATGCAGTACTGGGTTGAAGATTCATATCTAGGACTTGGGTACTTCTAAGTTTCCAAATGGGTTTCCAATCTTCTTTGTATCTCTACCAAGACATATTCATTGGGAATTTGTCGGACATGTTCTTAGCTGTTGCTTCACTCTATGACTATGAACATGCAGTGATCACTAGTTCCATGCTCGCTTGAATTCTCCCCGCGCTTGCCTGATTTTAAATTTTTGCCCCACTCGCTTGATTTTGAATTTTTCTCATGCTTGCATGATTTTCAATTTTTCCTGTGCTCGCCTAAAAAAAAATCTAACTCGCCTGGAATGTTATCTCGCTCATCTGGATACTTTTTTTTATAAATTTTCTTGGCTAAAAAAATCTTGAATATAGTGTTGACACCCCCTTATATGTTCGATATCAAAGTCAAAGTTTGTAAAGGGACCATCACTACAACAAAACCCTGTGATTAGCATCCCTTTTTTCTTCCTTTTTTGCATTTAGAGCCCATTTTTGGTGTTATTTGTGTCCATTTATCAAATATGGTGCAAAACTTTATGGAAAGTTTGAACCGAGTTTTGCACCAAGTCTTACATCAAGTTTAGCACCAGGTGTTGTAATAGGTTTTGCACTAGATTTTACACCAAGTTTTACATGAGGTTTTATGCCAATATTTGTGCCATCCTTTGCACCATGTTTTGCATCAAGTTTGGCACTTAATTTTGTTTCACCAAATTTTTCATCCTCTATTGCATCCACTTTTTGTGCCTACGCTTGCATCCTCTTTTGCATCATTTTTTAAATCATTTTTTGCATCCATTTTTGCATATTTTTTGCATCCCCTTTGTGCCAAGTTTTACATCGAGGTTTGTGTCTATTTTTTCATCTAATTTTGCTTCTACTTTTGTTGCATCCACTTTTACATATTATTTTTCATCCATATTTACATCCTCTTTTTCATCTGTTATTGTGTCCACTATTGCATCCATTTTTCTTATGCCATAATTTGCACCTAGTTTGACACCTCCCTTTGCACCCTTTTTTGCTTCTAAATTTGCATCCACGATTTCATCCTCATATACATCTATGTTTTCATCGACTTTTACACCTATTTTTTCATCCCTTTTTGTATCCACTTTTGCGTCAAGATTTGCATCAGGTTTTGTGTTTCATATTGTATATACTTTTGCATCGAATTTTGTTGCATCAACTTTTGCATCCTATCTTGCATCCATTGCTGCACCCATGTTTACGCCCACTTTTGCATCCCTTTTTGCATCTTATTTTTCATATTCATTTTCTTCTTTTTTTGAATCTATCATTACATCCACTTTTTTGTGACACAATTTGTGCCATGTTTTGTACTCACAGTTGTACCCGTGTTTGCTTCAAAATTTGCATCCATCTTCGCATCCTCTTTTGCATAAAATAGTGCATCTATTTTTGCATCCACTTTGTGTTGGGTTTTGTGTCTCATTTTTTATCTTCTTTTTCATGTACTTCCATTGCATCAATATTTTGCATCCAATTTTGTTTCTCCTGTTGCACCTGTGGTTGCATACACTTTTACATCCCTTATAGTAGCTTGTCTTGCATCTAAGTTTGCGTCTTTTTTGTGTCTGTTATTACATCCACTTTCTCATCCACTTTTGTTGTGCTATGATTTGTGCCATATCTTATGCCTATCTTTGCAACCCACATTTTCTTCCACTTTTGCATCCTCTTTTGTGTCCAAGTTTGCATCAAATATTGTTTATGTTTTTTGCATCCCATTTTGAATCTACTTTTACATCCACTTTTGATTCGTCCAATTTTGCAACTAATTTGGTGTCCACTATTGCATCCATGTTTGGTCCATGTTTACATCCCTTTTTGCATCCAATTTTGCCTTGTTTTTGCATTCAAGTTTGTGTCTTTTTTTACATTCATTGTTGTATTCACATTTGTTTCACCACAATTCATGCTAAGTTTTATGCCTACTCTTTCTCCCATGTTTTCTTCCACTTTTTCATCCATGTTTTCATCCTATTTTGTGTCCAAGTTTGGATCAACTATTGCATCTAATTTTTCATTCACTTTTGTGTCAATTTTTCTGTCTTGTTTTGCATCTACTTATGTTGTGTCCACTCTCATCCAATTTTACGTCTATTTTTTTCCCCATTTTTTTGTTCACTTTTGTATCGCTTTTCCAACACATATCATATTTTTTGCATTGATGATATTTCTTATGACATTGAAAATTATGAACAACTAATGAAGATGTCAATAATTATAACAATGATGATAATGAAGATGATGACGATGACATGAATTGCAATTGTTATGATAATGAATGATGATAAAGACAATGGGGGTTATAGTGACAATGATGATGACGATGCTAATGACCTTGGCCATTCTTCCTAATTTTTAAATATTGTCATGGTCATAGTAATAATCATTGTCTTTGGCATCGTCTTCCAAGTCATCATCATCAGATCATCATTATCATTATTTTCATCTTGGTCATCATCAACAACAATAATGACATGAATGATGTTTATGATGTTCATGTTGAAGATGACAACACTTATGATAGAAATTATATTAATTGTTCAGATGATGGGGATGATGACAATTATAATGATGATGATAATGAGAGTGATGATTATGAGCATCGATCATCTCTAAAAAATAAAGTTGTTATTTCTCTTGCATATATCATGTATCCTAAAAACCCTTTTCAAGCACTCGTAACATTTTTTGGGTTGACGATATTTCTTATGATACCTATAATTATGAACAATTGACGACAATATCCATAATAATGATGATGATGATGACAACATGAATGGTGATTATGATGATAATGAAACGATGACACTAATGATGACGATGATGGTGGTGATGACGACGATAATGAAGATGATGACACTCCCTCTAAACTAGGGAGGTACTCATAACGAGACAAAAAAGTACTCTCATGTTGAAATATTCATATAAGGGATATGGATTGATAGGCATCAATGATGATTTACATCATCATAGCCAACATTGTCAAAATAGCAAGGCCTTGACTAACAAGTTCTATCTCTCCATTAGATTAGAGCACAATGTTGGGAGGCAAAAATTTGGACACCACTACCTCTCTATGCACTTAACCCACCAGGACGTTCACCAAGTAGGTCCTCACATGATCATTTCCTAATCCACTGTCATAATATTTGACACCAGGAAATGTTGATCCTCATGACTATTCTTATCTTGGATTAATGTACTTGACTTATGGTGGTTAGTCCTAGTCAAAATACAAATTCTCAAAGAATATTGGTCCCAGATGTTTATCCAATCCACCATTCTCCACACTGGTGTCTTTACTAGGCTTATGACTATTAGTCCTGGCCATAGTACATGACACATGGATAATATGGTGTTTACCCTCACACCCTCTTAACCAGAGAGGAGACATCCACAAGGATAATCTTTTATTAAGAATACCCATCATTTTCATAGAGAATAACATAATTAATTTGTTTTCATCGCATGACGCCTTTATGATTAAGCATTCATAGGTTTGTGGAAAAATATTTCCCCTTTTTTTCATTTGTGATTAAATAAAATCAAAAAGTGAAAGCCAAAATCATTAAATATACACTATGATGATTTATCTAAGTCTAAACTCTAAGGTTGAAGTGAAAATCCATGTAAATGTTATATCTATGAGTTGTGCCAAACTTATGAAAGCCTTATTCCCTAAGTCATATATATATGAAAAAGAAAAAGAAAGAAAAATAAGGCCCAATGAATGGTAACTCATGTATTCACTCCCTCTTTGGAAAATATATGAATATTTCCACTCCTAGTCACACTTGATCACATGTTTGTGATGGCTAAATCATGAAGTCCTCTTTCCCCTTGCATTTTCACTTCATCATTTAAGCACCTAATTGAGGATCTAGGGAATGTTTGTTTCCTAAGGGTTTCATGTCTACTCTTGGTTTACTTATGTCACACTACTGTCAATTTATGTGACGGAGTGAAATACGTAAGTTTGTGGAGTTATTAGAATAGTGTATTAAGTTAGTCACCACACACACATGTATTACATCTCATTGATCCACATGTGTGGGTTGGAGACTCATTGCTTGACAAGTTTAATGGAGACTACTTTAGGGCTTTAATGGTATAGCTTAAAAAATATCTTGTTAAACATTGTGATTCATCCTTTATTTTCCTCGAGACACTTGATAATATTGAAGTCACTCCCAATAATCCATGGAGATGGGGAGTATAAATTACTTGTGCTGGAAATAGAGGTTTTCCATTTTCGATATTGGAGTCATAGACATTGGGTACATGCTAGTAGTCCTCGATGTTAATTAACCAAAATTGTATCATCATAATGCAAAAAGAGGTAAATTGGTAAACTTGATGTCCTGATCATTCCAAATAATAACCATTGCACCCAAGTATCTCTATGCATCAATAACTACTACTTGGAAATTCCTCCCCCATTTTCTAATTATATGAGGTAGAGCCTCACTTAATAATTTTGTTTCTTATATCAACATTATTGATGGGTGCTTTGCGTACCATTTTTATTTTAGGAGTCTTTGTTTTCCTTTACTATTGAGGCCCCTCATGTTCCATGAGACTATTTTCATCAAGAATTTACACAGAAAGGAAGTATAATGTGACTAAAAAAACATGTTTCAAGATTTAAGTGCTTGGACAATTCCACTTCATGACTCCAATATTTCCTTAACTTGGGACCAAATGGTGAACTTGATGGCCTTAAGGGAAATTGACCAATGAAAATCTAAAAAAGAAGTGACTTTTGACTTTATCACATACAAGTTAATATACTAAAAAAAATATCCATAACAATTTCATCAATCAATGAATCATTAAAAAAATATCCAAAACAATTTCATCAAGCAATGAATCATTACATTATAAAATACAATCTATAAACCTTTTGGGAACGTTTTGTTAAACCATGCTAAAAAACCAACATATTTAATATTATTATTTAACAATAATATGGAAAATAACGCATTCTGATAAATTAAATAACATGTTATCAAGCCTAAGAAATGTCACTAACAGAAAACTAAAAAGAATGCAACTAATGGAAGTGACCACTTAAGGCCACCATAAGACAATTAATTTATGAAGACCAAGATTAATGGGGACAAAGATCTCCAAAGGACAAAGGCAAACCTATTTTACCTTTATTGTTTTATTAGGTTCAAGTTGAACATCTCAAGATATAATGAAGATCATAATTAGTTTTATTGCATTAAGAAAACCCAACCACATTCTATAACTTAGCGAGGAAGAGAAGTATAATACCCACCTCAACAACACAACACATGGCATTAAGTTACTTTTTTATATATAATTTAAACTCCTATCATAAAATCACAAATTTAGCATGAATAGAATGTTTAAACCCATTTTTAATAAAAACAAAATAAATTTTCTTACAAAAATAAAAATAAATACATCATCAATATTTTAGTAAAATAAAAACAAAATAAATTCAAAAATATAACAAAGCAAACTAGAATTTGAATTTGACACTCTTGTTCATGTGATCTCTTTATCCTCATCTTTAGCTTTTTCCTAAAAAATAAAAGCATACAAAAGTGGGAAAGAGCCATAAAGCATGGGAAGCTTTTTCCTAAGCACAAAAGCATCTAAAAAGTGGAAAAGGCCATTTTTATATGAGGAAACATTATTCACCCAAAATATTTTGCCCAAATTAAACTAATGAGGAATTTGGGAAATCTTCATCACTTTCACTTTCCTATATATTGGAGGCTTGGCCATTGAGAAAATGATGGGAATTCTTGTATTGTCATAATGAGATCTATCTTGAGAGGGAGAGTTTTGGAGGTAGGAGTTGGGGGAGGTGTTGCTGCAAGTTGTAACTTTCCTCAAACTCCTTTATTAACATAGAACAATTTTTCTTCCTTCCATATGTTTTTATTCATTCTTTACTATTCTATTTAACTAATGAATGTATGGGATTTTGGTTTATATTTATATGTTTATGATAGTTTCGATTATCAAGATATTATGTTGTGAAGGTTGCTTTATTCCCTCTTATATGTAGGACCAAGCTTTGGAGCTAGCTAGGAGCACTTCCTAGCTACACTAAAAACTCCAAGAAGATCTGCATGCGAGGACTCACAGGAATTCCTTCTCTTTTTCTTAATCTATACTCTACATCTTGATCTACTAAGAATCTTGAGACTTAGAACAACCTTTCTCTTAATCGGTTTGTCCTAGGTTTCCAGGATAAACTAAGAGGGTTTTATGTTCATCTAACCATGCATTAAATCCTACAACAAAATTATATTTAGAAATTGTAATATATTTCACTATGTAAATGAAATTAGTAAAATGAACCCATAGAGGGGGTCATAAATGGAATTGAAAGTAAAACTCTAAACAAGAAGCCAAAAGTGGATGTTACCATGGATGCAAAATTGGTAGTAGGATTGGATGTTAAACTAGCCATCAAAACAAGATGCAAACAATGACACAAAAATGGTTTCAAAGTAAAATTCAAAAAGGTGCAACACTAGACACAAAGAAGGGAACAAAATAGGGCATACAAAAGGATACCAAGTTGGGCACAAACAAGGATGAAAAAATGGACACCAAAATGAGGATGCAAAGAATGATGTAAAATTAGGATGCAAAATTGGGTGCAAAAAGGATTTAAGAAAAGACACAAAACAAGATGCAAAATGGGACTAAAAAAGGGTGAAACCAAAGATGCCAAAAATGATACATAACTAGATGAAAATTCAAACTAAAATCTAGGTGCAAAATGAGATGCAAATGTGGACACAAAATGTGGCAGAAAAAAGGATGCAAATTTGGATGTAAAAAAGGATGCAAAATTAGATACCAAAAAGGAAGAAAATTTGGACATAAAAAATGGTGCAAAATTGGACACAAAAGAAGAAATGGTGCAAAAATGGGCATAAAAATGGCTCAAATTTGGATGCAAATTGAGATGCAACATTGGATGTAAAATGAGGTGCAACAAATGATTCAAAACTTGGTGCAAAAACAAATGCAAAAGTAGACGAAAAAGATGGCTCAAAATTGAACATAACAATAGACACAAAATGGGATGCAAAGGTGGGCCAACACATGGTTCAACAGAGGATGCAAATTTATATGCTCAAAAGGATGCAAGAAATGGTGTTAAAAATGATGCTAAATTGGATGCAACAAATGAAGCAAAATGAGATGCAAAATATGGTGCAAAATAGGATGCAAAAAAAGGGAGACAAATAAAATGCAAAAGTGGATGCAAAAAATGGTAAAAAATGCATGCAAAATTGATTCAACATATGGTGCAAAATTGGATGGAAAAAATGGTGTAAAAAAGGCAGAAAAATAGGCGCAAAAATAGATGTAAAAATAAGTACAAAATTAGAAGCCAAAAATGGCATAAGATTAGATGCAAAAACTTGCACAAACTGGATGTAAAAAAAGGCACCAAATCAGATGCCAAAGATGGTGTAAAACTCGATGAAAATTACAACACAAAACTAGAAGAAAAGAATTCCACAAAAGAGAAAGAAAAAAATGGTGCAAAAAATGGCACAAAACTAGAAGCAAAACCTGTTGTAAAACCAAATGCAAATCTTGGTGCAAAATATGATGCAAATTTTGGTGTAAAAATAGATGCAAAAATTTGTGCAAAAATGGACGCTTTAAAAATTGTACAGTAGAGCCAGATTTAGTGCAAGCCTATTCATCACAATTGAGAAAAAAATGCACTAAAATCCAGTGTTAAATCTGGCGCAAATTTCTTGTTTTGTTGTAGTGCATTTAGCAAATTTTGCTTCACTTGCTTTCTTGATCTCTTTGTTTAGTGTTAGTTTTTTAGCATTGGATGGTGTTCTAGTCTTGAAACTCTGTGGAGAGGCTAAAACACAAGAGTTCTCCATAAATTAGAAATCGTTTCTGGAGATTCCACCTAGAGATGGCTCAATTAAATTAATTGACCATAATTTAAAAAAATCCAAAGTCTAACTTAGGAAAAGTGGTTAATTAATAGGAATTAATTGTGAAAGGTGAGAATTCTCTAGAAATTCACATGGATCGACTCAGAGATGATCTCAACCATTGATTAAGTTTTAATCATGGTACCGATGGAGAAACACACTTGGAGAGTGAGTTTCCTTGGGTATTTCAATTTTCCAGAGAGCAACATCTTTCTAGAAGAGTTTGAGTGAGAGAGAGGACACAAAGATAGAGAGGGGTAGAGACAGTGAGTCCAGAGGAAGTTTTCCAGTTCTAAAGGGTCAACAGCAGAAGGGTCGTTTTTCCCAGAGAGGCTACATAGAGAAAGCACAGATAGCTTTAGAGGGAGATTGATTTTGTTGAGAGCAAGGGTGATTCAGTTGCTGTTGGTCTGGAAAATATCTAGGAGGCCAAGCGAGTCAATTCTAGCGAAAACGTCAACCAAGACATCATCTTTCCAACATTTTTGGTGCATAGCGAGTTAGGGCTTGTGAAAACAATGCACAAAGGCTCACACAAAGGTTGTACAAACATATAGATTTTCCATTTTGTCGGAGTTGGATCAGGCATGGTGTTGAGGTATTTTCCTCACAGAAATTTTGGGAAGATTATTTTGCTGATTGGATTTCTGGTTGGGCATCCAAAGATTGTATGCATAATTTCTCACTGCTGCGTAATAATAAAACCCTCAGTTTTTGCACTAGTTTTCCCACAATGGGTTTTTTCTAGGGACACTTGTCCAAAAATCACTGTCATATTTTATGTGTGTGTGCCAGTCTTTTCTCAGTTTCTAGTTTATCTTCCACAATATTTTATTTTTTGAATAAATTGTAGTGTGATTAATTCAGTATTAATTAGTAAATTGATAAAATGTTAATAAATTAGAAGAATTAATTTATGTTGTTTCATTTCAAGCGAATTTTCACATGGTATCAGAGCAAGTTTGATAGACAGGAAGCCTAGAGGCGGAAAAAAGAATTTTTCTCCATTTAGAGGGAGCAGTAAGCCGAAATGTTCAGTGGCTACACAATGCCTAGCCAGGTAGTGCGATTGCTTGGCAAGGGTTCGATTTTCCAGTTGCAGTTGTAGAAAAAGTTCTATTTTCCCAAAATAGTGATTCCAGAAGGCATAGGGAGTAGCAACTAAATATTTTCATTGAGAATATTTTCTTGTTTGGGCACATAGGGTTTTTTTGCAGTTTGCTAGAGTAGAATTAGTGCCAAGTAGAAGAGAAATTGAACACACATAGGGAGGAATTTCTACATTTTCCTAGAGGATTTCTAGTTCCAATTTCTGGAGGGGATCCATAATTTTCCAGTTGCAGAAGGTCATACGAGTTTGCTAAACTCACTTGTTCAAATTGTTGGGGTTTCAGTTTGTGTGCTAGTTTTCCAGAGAAGGACATTTGGAAAGGTTGAGCAAGTGGTTCCAAAGACAAGTGTCGAAGGAAGTGTGAGTTGTCTAGTGAAAGTTGTAAAGCAAAGAAGGCTCCCAGATAGGAATCGAACTAAAAGGAGATAATGAGGCACCAAATCCAGGTGGAGTATGAGACCCCAGTATGCCAAGTGGGTAGAGTCTAGTGCAGAAGCAATAAGGAGATCAGTTAGTTCAACTCCAGTTGTTGCAATAGGACCATCACTTTGCTACTGGGGTCCCACAATATCACAGTAGTAGGTTCAGTATCAGTAGGCGCAGTCAGTCATTCAAATGAAAAATGAAAATCTAGTTGCAGTCAGTACATGTGAGACAGTTGCAAAGCTAGATGTAGTGACACAGGGAGTGTGAATTACCTAGTTGTAGTATGCAGGTGCAATTCTAGCTAGAAGATTCCTGACAGAGAACTACGCGGTATGGTTTCTAGTGCAGGATGACAGTGCGAGTTTCCAAGAGGAAGCAGAGATATTTCCCATATGGAGATTGAGACTCAGAGGGAGTTTCGCTTCAGAGGGAGAAGCCCTATGAAAGCTAACACTTAATAATATGGGGAGATAAGACTCATTATTGTAGTTATTATAGTAGTAGTATGGAAGCATCGACAAAGAAGTAACAACAATAATATGAGTAGATCAGATTTCTCCATGTATGCAGTTATACCTCTAGGAGAGGTGGGGTGATATGGAGCTTTAGTCCCAAAGTTACGTAGATTTTGGGCAGGGTCCAGTGAGGTGAGCATCAGATGGTGTTTCCTCATGGATCATTACCCTTGCTACAGGGGCCCATAATATTCACTAGTAGGGGGATCAATTTCATTTGATGCAATTAGTTCTAGAGTGACAATTGCATACTGGTGGTAGTCAGATGTTGAGGAGCACAAAGTAGTGTTGATAGTAATAGAGAAAAATCAATAGTAATGCATATTTATCAGTTGAAATTGCATAGGCTAGTAGCAGTCAAATTCTCAAGAGACAGTTGCAGTGCAAAGAAAAATGATTCAATATTTCAGATGCTTCTCAGTTACAGTAGTTGCAGTAGAAGAAACAACTTAAGAGGGAGTTGTAGTGTAGATGTTGAGTTAGCAGCAGTACAAGTTGTACAATGCAGTGTAAATAACAACACGGATGCAATAATTTGGTTAAACTATAGTTAGTGGCAGATGAATCAGAGTTAGTGTAGAGGTTGATGTACAATGACTGAGGGAACAACGCAGTGACTAAGGGAACAACACAATAACTAAGGGAACAACACAGTAGCTAAGGAAGAAACATTATGACTAAGGGAGAAACATTGTGACTAAGGGTGTAATGTAGTCATTTCTAGCAGAGTTTCCTATCAGACATCAACAACATGTATGGGAGGATGTAATAGAGACAGGGTGTTGTAACAGTATGACACTAGAACACCTTCCTCGCTAAGAGGGAGTGTTAGTTTTTGTAGCATTAGACAGTGTTCTAGTCTTGAACTTTATGGAGAGGCTAAAACATAGGATTTCTCCATAACCCAGAAACCATTTATGGAAATTCCACCTACAGATGTATGAATTAACTAATTTACCATAATTAAAAAATGCGAAAGTCTAACTTAGGAAAAGTGGTTAATTAATAGGAATTAATTGATAAATGTGAGAATTATCTAGAAACTCACAAATATAAACTCAAAGATGATCTAAACCATCGATCAAGTTTTAATAGTGGTCGTTGTAGTCCCAAATGGAGATTATAATAAAAGGTCGATGGGTAGATGGAGAAACATACCTGGAGAGCGAGTTTCCTTGGGCAGTTTGATTTTCCAAAGAGCAGGATCTTTCCAGAAGAGTTTGAGCTAGAGATGGGATGCAAAGATAGAGAGGGCCAAAGACAATGAGGCTGAAGGAAGTTTTCCAACTTTGGAGAACCAGCAACAGAAGGGTTGTATCTCCTAGAGAGGCTGTGTAGAGCCAGCACATATAACTTTAGAGGGAGATCAATTTTGCTGAGGGGAAGGGTGATTCACTTGCGGTTGGTCCAAAAAATATCCAGGAGACCAAGCAAGTCACTTCTAGAGGAAGATTTAACCATGATGTCATCTTTCCAGCAGTTCCGATGTACAACAAGTTAGGGCTTGTGTAAGCACTACGCAGAGTTTGTACGAACAACTAGATTTTCCAGTTGTCATAGTTGGATTAGTCGTAGTGTTGAGGTATTTTCCTCATAGAAATTTTGGCCAGATTGTTTGCTGATTGGATTGCAAGTTGGGAATCCAAATATTGTACTCATAATTTCTAGGTACTACTTAATAATAAAACCCTCAGCTGCTACACTGGTTTTCCCACATTAGATTTTTCTCTGGAAATTTATCCAAAAATAACTGTCATATTTTATGTGTGCATGCTAGTGTTTTTTCAGTTTCCAATTTATCTTCCGATGTATTTTATTTTGTGAAGAAATTGCAGTGTGATTAATTCAATATTAATCAGTGAATTAATAAACTATTAATCAGTTAGAATAATTAATTCTAGTTGCTACATTTCAAATTAATTTTCACATTTAGGACCTTTTTCATTACTGAAGCATTTGTTCTTAGCACAAACCTCTTATTTGCCAGGAATATTTCAAATTTATTAAATGCATTGAGAGAAATTTTAATCTCTTTATATATTGTTGCATCTTTGTCTTCTCCTTCCTGCCATGTTCCTGAAGCAAACTGAATGATTTCTTCTTTGTCCATTTTACCATTATCTCTTGTTTGAGGACTGCTCCTCATCCTGCTTCACTTGCATCTGATTCGATAATTCTAGGAAGTTCATCATCTACAACATAAAGTATTGGGAGATTTCTTACCTTTTCTTTCATATTTCTTACTGCTTTGATATGAGCTTTAGACCAGACTGAAGGATTTTTTGATAACCTTTCATTTAATATATTTTTGTCCTTAGCACAATCTTTGTAGAAATGGTTTACATGATGCAGGATTCCTAAGAATCTTTGCAGTTTGGTTTTTTCTATAATTTTATCAAAAAACTTATCTGCAAACTCCACCATATGTTACTGTAAGGTTATCTGGCCATTAGATATTGTGTGTCCCAAATTTTTTATTGAGGTTTTAAATAACTCCATCTTTTTCTTTGAAACAACCAATATTGCATCCTTTATAGCTTGGAGAAATTTCTTCAAATGTTTTAAATATGTCTAATATAATTTGTAAAAACAAGAATATCATATATATATACAATGAGCCAATCAAAGTAGGGTTTCAATATGCTATCCATTACCCTCAAAAATTTTGCAGGCGCATATTTCAGTATGAATGGCATCACATTCCACTGATAATGTCTTGCAAGAACATTGAATGCAGTCTTGAACTTATCCTATTCTTTGATAGCTACTTACCAAAATCCTGATTTCAAATCAATCTTGGAAAATATTTTAGCTCCAACAATTTCATTTACAATGCTAGATTTGTGAGGAATAGGATACATATCATCTTCTATAACTTGATTTAATGAATTATGGTTGATAACAAACCTAGGAACACCTCTAACCTATTCTGAATGTTTATTTGCACAAGATCCATAACAATTCCAAGGGCTCTTAGATTCCCTAATCAATCCTTTCTATAAGTGTTCCCTTAGTTCTTCTTGATAGAGTGCCTGATATTTGACATTCATTTGGATGGCTCTATTGTTGTGTGGTCTTCCTTCATAAGAAGACTTATATGGAATTTTAATGAAATGATTTTTCTTTTCTAAAATGAAGTTGGAATTTCATAGCAAACTTGATCTTCAAATTGTCTCTGCAAGTCTTGTAATTTTGCTTTCATTTCCTTCTTTTGCAATTTCTTCTCAATTTTTAAACTGGTATTAAACTATTTAAGCTCTTGAATTTCTATTGTTTCTTCTTGATGGTTTCTACCATTTGGACCATTTTTGATAACTTTGGAGTGGATACAAATGGAAGGATGATTTGGTCCGAACTCTGGTTTGGTTCATTCCCATTATAGATGGAGTTGTCGTAAATATCATTCTTTACCATATTTTGTCCTAGTAGACCCATGGGGTTCTACAACTGTAAGGAATGGTGTTCCTAAAATGCAGGTTACTGGGATGTCTACTAACAGGAATTTAATATCTAAGAAATAATGATCAAATCACAGAGTTTCTTTGGGTACTTAATAGTCCATTTACATTGATGTATTTCCTAGGCCAATAACGCAATGGTTTGGGTGAACCCAATAGACACTAGGAATGATTTACTTATTGAGGATATTAAGGTGAAATATTGAATCTATTAGAGTTTTTAGTTTAAAATATGTCCCTTAATTCTTAATGAGGATAAGATACTTTTGATGTTGAAGAGAAAGTATCCTCATTGCATTTAGTCCTTTAATGTGTTGAGCATCAAACATGTTAATATTTGTATTCTCTTCAAAATCTTCTAGTGGAGGAGGTATATGATCAAGTTGTTTGACCTAAGTTTTAAGATCCTCTATTTCTTTCCTAGCCCATGCACATGTGTGTCAACTTTGTTCTAAGGCATGTGTTTTCACCTTAAGTTCTACTACTTCTCTTTTCAAAATATTTATTTCCTTACCCAAATCATTTATTGTAAGGGGTTGTGTACTCTCATTTCTGTTATGAAGTATGAATGATTTTTTATTTCTTTCAAAATGAATCAACAAAATTCTACTTTCTAATTGAGTTGGTAGGAATTTCCGAGGACTTACAAGATTTTCCGATTGTCTTCCAAAATTAATCTAGGGGAGATGCTTTCATGTCTCCTTCATGCAGAGTTTTGTTCAGTGCTAGCATTGGGGCATCTCCACCTTCTTTTATCTGGTCCATATAAAATTTTAATTTTTCAGCAAGTACTGGATCTTCATCAATGTCATCCTATCCACTATTTACGTGATGCTTTCACTGTTGCAATTACAAACATCTGGATTTGTGCAAGAACAACAATTAGTGACTGACAAAGATTCTTGTTCAATATCAAAGAAATATTCTGAATCAATATCAAAATTTGAGGTTTTTGGGCTGGAATCACAACATCCTTCATCTAAAATATGGAATTCTTCTCTTTTAATATGAAAGGGGTTGTGCGAACACTGATTTGTACCGTGTCTATTTGGGCTACACCGATTATAGTGAACAGTAGAGATTTATTGCAAAAATTTAGCACTTTCATTTTTCTTTTTAGAATTTTCTTGTGATATTTTTCCTTTACCTCTCGTGGAGGCTTCTCCTTGTGGACACATGTTTGTTGTATGCCCTAGTGTCTCACATAGCCAACAAAATGAAGTTTTTTCTGGCCTTTATTTTATCTAATTTTAATTTTATATCTTTAGGATTGTAATAGTGGGTCCTTGGGATTGTCCTGAATTTCCCTCTCTTTCCTGGATCTCCTTTTTGAGAAAATGATCTTTATTTTCCCCTCTCTTTTTTTCCTGAATTTTCTTCAAAAAAAAATTGGCCTTTTTACTTCTTCTGATATGATCTTCAAAGGATAGGCCATAGTTCTCACAGATGGATTTACTGTTTCGAAATCTACACATATTTTGGATTGATTCACTGACTTTCATATGTACACAATCCAACCAAAAAACTTCTAACCATACAATATATCTCTTTCCATGTGTATAATTCAAATGATTGCTTGAAAATGTCCCGTGCTTTCATATATTCCACAAGTTTACTAGGTAAGGCAACAAGATATACTTGTTTCCATAATGGATTTTTGTTGTCCTTTACTTCATATATTCTATGTTTCCATTCTTTATGGAAATCTTCATATTGTAACATTTTCTTGCACTTAATATTCATGAGGATAATTGAATGTTTCTCTGTTGTTTCTTGTTTGTCCCACATGAATGCTCTAATATAAGTGTAATCAGAGCACCTATCACGTTATTTTGAGCAGACCCATCTTATTTTAGAATTATTTCACCAACGTCATCTTTTAAGACTTCTTTTTCCATCTTCTCAATCATTGTAGGAGCAGATTTTTTTTCCCACCATTTTGCTAATGTTCCTGTGAAGCATTGAATTATTGACTTACATGCTTTTACTCCTGATTTTCCTTTCATACACATTATTCTATAGGACACAAACATTCTATCAATCTTTTCCTGATTTTTCCTACAAATAGATTATTAATATTCCACTTAGAATACTATTCATCTACAAAATATTGAGCTTCAGGAAGTTTTTCTTTGCCATATAGATCTGGTGTCAGTGGCCTATATGAATGTGGTGGAAAAGGTTCTCTTGCTGGAAGGACATGAGTTATTATTGTGTGTTTTTTTTCTCTTCTCATGGACTCGTTGTCTGTTCTTTGGGAAACATGTGAGGAAACTTTTCTATTGTGGGAGAATTTTTTTTTGGATAGGATGATAAAACATATGTGTCAAGGGAATGTATTTGTTCTTTTCTTTATGATTTTTTAAAACTTTTTCTTCAATCTTCTTTGTCTTCTCATCAATGTTTTTAACAATTTTACCTACTGTAGATAAAGTTGTTTCAATCCTTCTATTAGCTCTTCTCTAAATCTTTTAGTAGTGGTTGCATCTCTTATAACCACTTTTTTTGTCTCTCCAACTTCTTCTCTGATTTATGTGACCTTCAAATTTAAGTTATTCATGGAGGAGACTACTGAATTCATAGTCACTTGTAGATTTTTTGTATGTTTCTTTCTAGCATAATCATTTGTGGCATAAACATGAGCTACCATACCTCTTAGAGTAAGGTTTGTCCAATAAATTTTATCTTAAACTATTTGAATTCTTTTGTCAGTGTCAGGTAGTTGGATTTATTCTTTTAGTGCTAAATGAAAGGCTCTAAACTAATTTCGTTCTTCTTCTCAACTATACCTATGAATGGAGGAAATGATGACGTAGACTCAATTTTTTGGCCATCTAGGCTTTTCCAATTATGCCTAGGGGTACTAGTCGCTACTTTATATTTTTTTCCTATTTCTAACATTTGTATTACTTTTCTTCTTGTTTGGTTTTCCAAACAAGGAAGGATATCCAAAAAAATTCTTGTTGCATGAAGATTTTCCATTTTGAGGCCAGTTTTCTTTCAATTTCTTGTGGGGTATCTACATTGAATTAGACTGACTCAGGGTGAGTGTATAAATCTCAATTTATCATTTTCTTCACCCAGTTTGGATCTACTTGCCATTTTTTAGTTGCTTTCATGGAGTGAGAATAACTTATGCATCTTTGGAATTGATGGTCTACTTATGTCTTCTGGGATTGGGTTATTGAATATATGTTTAGGAATGACAAAGTTTTTATTTTTTTTATGTAACCCAATCCATATCTTGGACTACCTACGTGTCTACAGTAACTAAAGATATCTTGCAATCTTGGATCTAAAGTCTCTAGAGACAAAAATGTGTCATCAATATATAGAAGTAGATGTCTGCACATTTAGGATGTGGACAAATATTAGCAGAGGTAGATATAGGTGGTGGAGTATTAGTTCTGGGATTATGTTTTTGTTGCTCAAACTAGACTATTTGGGGAGATTCACTATATCAAGTTGTCAGATTCTGGAGAGAAATGAATTGAGCGTAATCAGGATATTTAATAGAATACATCATAGATCCTAAATATTGGGCTAATTGTTATAGAGCAGTATGTACACAATGTGGTTGAGGTGTTACAGATGTAAATGAAATGGCTGCAGAGGAGCTTGACTCTTGAATATTTGTAGAAGTAATGGCTTTTTGCTTAGGTAATTTGGGCACATCTGTAACCCAAAGTTCAACAAATGAAATATTTTCCCATCTGATCATCTGATGCTCCATTTTCTGATTCAATGGATCAACGAGGATAAAAGTGTTAGATTGGGATTCTTCATTGGGAGTATGCAAAATAAATGGATACATACTTTTGGTATGTCGAAATCAACCACGGGTTTGGATAGAAATGTTTGTTCTTCGTTCTCTTAAGTCAAAACTAGTGGTTTTAATTCGTAACTTAAGAATATCACCCATGTGCTCATCAAATGCATATACTGAAAATTTTAGGAAAAAATCAAACCATACATGGCCATTAGATAATGGAGAAACTACTCCCCCTATGAGAGAATCAAGTAATTTATTGTGAGTGAGGCCTTAGATTGTACAGAGGACATAAGCATTGATTCCCCTATGGGAAAGAGTTGAGATTCCTACTTTGATACTCCCAAGGTGTAGATATTGGGTTTTCTATTTCTTTGCTTCAATATTTATTTGCTTTGTATCTAAAAGAGAAATGGTCTGGGTTGTTTCATAGTTTTGTTGAACTTGTGAAACAAATACTACTTGCTGAAATAGGAGGAATTTTCTTTAGCCTTCTTAATGTCTTTGAAAGAAACAAATATCTGGATAGAATCCATTATAAATATAGACATTGACTACTGTGGATTTTATAAGCCAAACATAAAGATTAAACTGTTATGAGGTTGAAGCCTACCTGGGCTGTTATAGACTCTGCCTATTATAATAAGATCTAGTATGCAAATTAATATAAATAAGAAATATGTACCAGGGAAACTTTTGTGATTTGTGGCTCTGATACAAAATTGAACAGAGGCTCCCTTAGAGAGGAAATGAAGGATCCTATGGAAAAGTAATCTAAAGAGTCTATCAAATCCCTGCTTTTAGGATGATTCTCGTGTGAATTTTTAGGGAAGTCATGATATGAAAAGATGCCTTAAGCTCTTTCAGAGACTATAAACAAGGGGGATGTATTCATTCTCCTCATGGAGAGTCGAAGTCAGTCATGAGTTTGTCTATGCTCTACAACTGCGCTTCGTCTGATCTGCGTGCAATAGAAGCAAACTCATAGTCATTCTAGTTTAGAGTTCAACAAGTTTGCACTTATGCATGAGAGTGCAAGTGTGAACCTAAAGTGGTGGGGCTCTTAGGGTGTTTTGAGTCTGTTGAAGTCTTTAAATTTTTTGATGTATGTACTATTTAGCCATTCAGCTTTGTTAATAAAGGAAGTATTTCTGAGATCATGTCTCTGGTATGTTATTCTATGTCTTACTTCTGCATAAAATTCATTTTGAATTCGCTTAGAGGCCTAGATCACTAGTTGCACTGAGTCCCATAGAGGCAAAAAGGCATAGTAAAGGGAGGTTGCAAAGTGTTGGGCTTGCATGAAGGTTCATGTAAACGTTTTCAGGAGTTTATAAAGTGGAGAAGATTGTTAAATGGTCAATATCATATCCTCTCTGAGGGAGCCTATATTCAATTTGGTATTAGAGCCAGAGATCATAAAAGCTTCCAGAGTACAAATCTCTTCTTTCTATTAATATGCATACTAGATCTTATTATAATAGGAAGCTTCTATAACAGACCATGTAGCCTTCAACCTCATAACAACTTTAGCTTTTTGTTTGGCTAATAAAATCAATAGTTCGTGGGTCCTTTTCTTTTATTCCTAAGCCCTTGTTTGTTGTTCTCCCCTCCTTGGTTTCCTTCTCATATCTTGGTTTTGTTAATTTATTTTTCTGTGTTCTCCTTATTTTTATATGTTTGTTTTGTTGTTTTGATTTTGGCTTATTTTCATTTTTGATTTTATTGTAATTTTTTATTTTATTTTATCGATATATTATTATTATATATATTTATTATATATATAGATATATTTGAATGAGTTATAGTGAATCTTATTTATTAAAAGTTATGAATAAAGATTAATATTTGTCAAAGTCATCTATGAATATTATATAAATAAAGATTATAAATAATAAATAAATAAAGTGCTTATTTTAATTATTTATTTGGATCCTATAATAATTTTTATTGTTAAAAAGTTATCGTTACATCTCTGATATAAATAGATGATATGTTGAACTTGCTCTCCAACTTTGTCTTGATGATGAGCCTTGGTAGAGGTTCAAAACACATCAACACTAAGATATCTATGTGATTTCTCTAGAAGATTTTGCTAAAATCCCTAGTAGTCAATCTTTGTATTTATAATGGATTCTAGCCAGAGATCTATTTCTTTCAAAGACATTAAGAAGGTTGACGAAATTTCTACACCTGCATTAAAATCTATGTTTTAGTCCTATCGTTTCTCTTTTGTAAATGATGCTAATATATAAATAGTTGAGGCTCAGCCTTAAGCTACTTGGAAACTTCCTCCTATTTCTACAAATAATATCTATGTTGATTTGATCAAATGGGAAAATCTTTCATTTCTAGAACGTTGGGTTATAGATGTGCCCAAATTACCTAAGCAAAAAGACACCATTTCTGCAAATATTCAAGAGTCAAGCTCCTTTGTAATCATTTCATTTACCTTTGTAACACTTCAACAATTATCCAAATCTTTATATATGTTTTGTATACTGTTAAATGTCATGATTGCACTCAACTCATTTCTCTCCAGAGTCTGACAACCCAACATGGCGAATCTCCATAGACAGTTCAGTTCGAGCACCAAAATCATAATCCCATAACTAATATTCCACCACCTACATCTACCTTTGTTGATCCCTATCCACATCCTAAATGTGAAGACATATGCTTCTATATATTGATGGTACATTATATGCTCTCTAGAGACTTTAGATCCAAGGTTGCAAGAGATCTTTAGTTATTGTAGATCCTCAGGCAATCCAAGATATGGTCTGGGTTACTTCGAACAAGTCGACTCTGTCATTCTTGAATGTAGATTCAGTAACACAATCCCATGAGACATAAGGTGACCATCAATTCCAGAGATGCATAAGTTCTTCTCACTCATGAAAGGAGTCATAAATGGCAAGTAGATCCAAATTGGATGAAGAAAATGATAAACTGGGATTTGTACACTCACCCTGAGTCGGTCCAATTGAATGTAACAACCCATAGGAAATTAAAAGCAAATTGGCCTCAGAATGACAAAGCTTCATGCAACAAGAAAATTGTTGGATATCCTTCTTTCTTTGGAAATCCAAACAAGAAGAAAAAGCAATACAAATGGTATAAACATGGAAGAAATCTGAAGCAAAAGCTAGTACCTCCATTTAGAGGTATAGTACTAGAAGAAGAAGAAAAGTAGTCCAAAACCCTTCCTCTAGTACTCAAAGAAGAAATCCAAATGCTATAAACATGGAAGAAATTTGAATCAGAAGCTAGTACCTCCATTTACAGGTATAGTACTAGAAGAAGAAGAAAAGCAGTACAAAACCTTTCCTCTAGTACTCAAAGAAGAAAGCCAACTACCTGACACTAACAAAAGAATTCAAACAATTTCAGAGCAAATTAATTGGAAAAACCTTGCTCTAAGAGGTATGGAAACTCATGTTTATACCACAAATGATTATGCTAAAAAGAAACATACAAATAATCTGCAAGTGTTTGTGAATTTAGTAGTCTCCTCCATGAATACCTTAAATTTAAAGGTCACAAAAATCAAAGAAGTTGAAGAGATAAAAAATATGGTTATAATAGATGTAACCACTACTAAAATATTTAGAGAAGAGCTAACAAAAGGATTGGAAACAACTTTCCATGCTGTAGGGAAAATTGTTACAAAAATTTATGAGAACAGACAAACACGTACATTAGCAACTCATGTCCTTCTAAGGAGACAACCTTAGCCACCACATTCATATAGGCCATCGACACCAAATCTGTATGGCAAAAGAAAACTTCATGAAGTTCAACCTTTTGCAGATGAATATTATTATGTGTAATATTGACAATTTTTCTGTAGGACAAATCAAGCAAATGATTGATAGAATGTTTATGTCCTATAGAATAATCTGTATGAAAGGTAAATCAAAAGTAGAAGCATGTAATTTAATAATCCAATGTTTCACAGGAACAATAGCAAAATGGCGGGAAACAAAATCTTCTCCTGCAATGATTGAGAATGTGGAAAAATAAGTCTTAAAAGATGGCGTTGGTGATATAGTTCTAAAAGAAGATGGCTATGCTTAGAATAACATGACAGGTGCTCTAACTACACTTATATTAGAGCATTTTTGTGGGACAAAACAAGAAATAGTAGACAAACATTCAATTATCCTCATGAATATGAAGTGCAAGAAAAAGTTACATTATGAAAATTTCCATAAAGAATGGACACAGAGAATATATGAAGTAAAGGACAACAAAATTCCATTATGGAAATAGGTATATCTTGCTACCTTACCCAACAAAATTTGTGGGATATCTGAAAGCACAAGACATTTTCAAGCAATCATTTTAATTATATACATGGGAAGAGATATATTGTATGGTTACAAGTTGTTTAGTTGGATTGTGTACACATATGAAAGTCAATAAATCAATCCAAAAGATGTCTAGATTTCCAGATAATAAATCCATCTATGAGATGTATGGCCAATCCATTGAAGATCCTATCAGAAGAAGTAAAATGGCCCAAAAAATTATGAAGAAAATTCGAAAAACAAGGAGAAAATCAAGATCATTTTCTCAAAAAGGAGATCCAAGAAGGAGAAGGAAATTCAAAACAATCCCAAGGATCCACTATTACAATTATACAGATATAAATTTAAATGAAATAAAATAAAGGGACACTAGGGCATACAACAAATATGTTCCCGCAAGGAGAAGCCTCCAAGAGAGGTAAAGGAAAAATATCACAAGAAAATTTTAAAAAGAAAAATGAAAGGGCTAAAAGCTCATAAAAAATCTCAATTGTTCATTGTAATTGGTGTGGCACAAAAGAAAAGAAGTACATATTTTAAATGAAGGATGTTATGATTCTAGCCCAAAAACCTCATATTTTGATACTGGACAAGAAGCTTTGTTGGTCACTAATCGTTTTTCTTGCACAAATCCATATGTTTTCAATTGCAACAATGAAGGCATCACTAACAATAGTGGAGAGGATGACACAAATAAAAATCCAGTACCTGTTGAAAAATTAAAAGTTTATATGGACGAGACAAAAGAAGATGGAGATGCCAAAATGTTAGCATAGATCAAATCACTTCCTAAGGGAGACATGAAAGCAACTCTCCTGGATTCATTCCTGAAGACAATGGGAAAATCTTGTAAGTCCTTAGAATTTCCTAGCACCCAAATTAGAAAGCAAAATTTTGTTGATGCAAGTTTTGAAAGAAATACAAAATCATTCATACGGGCATCACATAAATGAGAGGACACAACCCCTTATAATAAATTATTGTGGTAAGGAAATATTTTTTTTGAAAAGAGTAGAAGCAGAACTTAAGGTGAAAACAAACACCATAGAACAAAGTTGCCACACAGATGCATGGACTAGGTAAGAAATAAAGGATCTTAAAACTCAGCGAAGACAACTTGATCAAGTACCTCCTCCATTAGAAGATTATGAAGAAAATCCAAATAGTAACATGTTTGAAGCTCAACACATTGAAAGACTAAATGCAATGAGGATACTTGCTATTCAACATCAAAAGTATCATATCCTCATTAAATTAAGAATCAAGGGACAAAGTTTTAAACTAAAATCTCTAATAGATTCAAGCTTTGGCTTGAATATCTTCAACAAAGAAATCATTCCTAGTGTTTATTGGGTTCACTCAAACCATTCTGCGATTGCCCTAAGAAATAAATCAATGCAAATGGACTATGAAGTACCCAAAGCAACTCTGTGCTTTGATCATTATTGCCCATATATGAAATTTATGCTAGCGGACATCCTAGTAACCTGCATTTTAGGAACACCATTCCTTGTAGCAGTAGAACCCCATAGGTCTACTAGGGAAAAAGATGGGAAAGCAAGATATTTTATCACAATTCTGTCTATAATGGGAATGAACAAAACTAGAGTTGGGACCAAAATCATCCTTCCATTTGTATCCACTCCACAACTATAAACAATGGTCCAAATGGAAAAAACCATAAATAAAAAAAAACAACATAAAATTCAAGAGCTTAAACAATTTAAGACCAATTTAAAAGTTGGGGAGCAATTGCAAAAAGAGGAAATCAAAGCAAAAATACAAGCCCCGCAAAGACAATTTGAAGATCAAATTTGCTCTGAAATTCCAACTACATTTTGGAAAAGAAAAAAGCATTTAATTGAAATTCTATATAAGTCTTTGTATGAAGGGAAACCATGCAAAAGAAGAGCCATCCCAATGAATGTTGAATATCAGGCACTATGTCAAGAAGAAATAAGGGCACCCTTACAAAAAGGGTTGATCAGGAAATCTAAGAACCCTTGGAACTGCTATGGATTTTATGTAAATAAACATTTAGAACAAGTTGGAGGTGTGCCTTGGCTTGTTATAAACTATAATCCATTAAATCAGGTTATAAAAGATGATATGTATCCCATTCCTTACAAATCGAGTATTGTAAATAGAAACGTTGTAGCCAAAATATTTTCCAAGCTTGATTTGAAATCATAATTTTGGCAAGTAGCCATCAAAGAAGAGGATAAGTTTAAGACTGTGTTTATTGTTATGATATAGTGGAATGTGATGCCCTTCATACTAAAGCATGCACCTGCAAAATTTTAGAAAGTAATGGATAGTGTACTAAAACTCTACTTTGATAGAATTATTGTATAGATGATATTATTGTTTTTTTAGATTCTATTGAAAATCATTTTAAACATTTACAACTTCCCTATGAATTAAACCTCAAACAATAAATCAACAATGAGAAATATGCACTCCTACCCTGTGCATATCATTATAATGTATACACACAATAGGAGGAGCCATGTGCCTTTCTCACATAGTCTTGTTTCCATTAAAAAATCCATCATTACATTTTAGGTTGGATGTTCACTATTGTCCAAATCACTGTACCTAGCAAGGACCTCTCATCCATGATACACCTTTAGAACCTGTACCAATGGGGAGGTGCCATGTGTTCATACATTGTGACCCATCTGGATTTTGATTAAGGGTCCAAATCATTGTACCTAGCAAGGACCTCTCATCCATGATACAACTTTAGAACCTGCACCAATGGGGAGGTACCATTTGTTCCATTACGGCCCATCCTTTAGTTATCTAGCCCACTATTTCCCTATCGAAAATTTGACCTGAAAATAAATCAGCCTAGATCCATATAACTTTGGATCTATCATGCGCCAAGAGAGATCAAATCCCTTGATGTGCAAACCTTCTTTTCGGAGTGTAGAATTTTAGGAAATGTTTGCACCTCGAGGGATTCGATCCCTCATGACGCATGATAGATCCAGTGTTAGATGGATCTAGGATGGTTCCATTTGAGGGAAACAATGTCATATTTATAGATTATCATTATTATGTGTATGTTTGAGATAAAATTCATACTTTGAAATTTACATTATGTTTTTTTTACCTGACATGACCATACACTTATGTTCTTTAATTTGGTTTAGGTTGCTTTCCTTGAATGGTTTGTATGTCTATGTTTGGATGTTTTGAGTGGTTTGTGTGTATCTGTGTTTGGATGCTTTGAGTGGTTTTCGTGTTTGCATTTGGATGGTAATGTTTGTAAATGTTACAGTTTTTGTGTTATATTTATATATGTGTATGTAATTATCTATTAGTAATTAGTTGGTGATGAAGAAGGAAGACAATCTTGTCAATAGCTTACAGGAGGATTCATACTGCACATCTATTTAATTTAATTTTAGGTATCATTTTTTTTACAATTAATTAATTATTAATAGCACCCCTCAAGGTATTACTAAATATATCTTGAAGAGTAGTTTTAATTTTAAGCAAAAAATGTGAATAATAAAAATGTAGTCAATTAAAAATAGTCTCATTGTGATCAATATCAAACTATTTTATTCTATTATTCTTATTGTCACCCTGTTAGTTTATTATATGAAAAGTGTAGCTGAAATCGTAAACCATTTAAATTTTTAACTCGAGCTATTGTAGTAAACATCTTACATTTCCTCCCTCGCTCTCCAATATTAATAGGTTGAACTATAACACAAAAATAAATGCACATTGTCAATAATTTTTTTGTGCTTACACTAAAATCAATCACATTGTTAATTCAATCACTTTAAAATTAATGTACCATCATACATCTAGTGCAAGCAATCAAATATAATTAGAAAATCAACATCTACACTAAAATCAATGCATCTAGTGCAAGAAATCAAATAGAATTAGAAAACATTTACATTAAAATCAATGCATCTAGTGCAAGCAATCAAATAGGATTAGAAATCAACATTTACAATTAAATCAATGCATCTAGTGGAAGCAATCAAATATCATTAGAAATCAACATCTACATTGAAATAAGTGCATCTAGTGCAAGAAATCAAATGGAATTATAAATCACCATCTACAATGAAATCAATGCATCTAGTGCAAGCAATCAAATAGGATTATAAATAACCATCTACATTGAAATCAGCGCATCTAGTGCAAGCAATCAAATAGAATTAGAAAACATCTACACTGAAATTAATGCATCTAGTGAAAGTAACCCAATAGGATTAGAAATCAACATCAACATTGAAATTAGTGCATCTAGTGCAAGCAATCAAATATCATTAGAAACCAACATCTACACTAAGATCAATGCATCTAGTGTAAGTTATCAAATAGGATTATAAATCACCATGTATGCTAAAACCAATGCATTTAGTGCAAGGAATCTTCTTCCCTCTCCCCCCTCTCCCCATCTATATCTATATCTTCCTACATATATCCTTCTTTATCTCTCTATCTCACCCCAAATATACATACACTCTCTCCATCTCTCCCTTGTCACTCTCTCTCTCTCTATGTCTTTCTTCTTCCTCCCTCTCTCCGCTTCCAAATCCATCTCTTTGTCCCTCCCTCTCTCCTCCTCTCTCTCGTCCTTCCTCATTATCCCTTTCTCTCCCCCATCTCTCCCTCTCTCTCTCCTTGCCCTCCAACCCTGTCACTTTCTCCCTCCCTCTCTCCTTCTATATCTCCTCCTCTCTCCCCCTCCATCTTTGTGTATCCCTCTCTCTCTTATCCTTCTCTCCCTCTCTCACTCCTCTCCTTCTCTCTCTCTTCATTCCTCCTCTCCCCTCTATTTTAGTTTATCTTCTTTAGTGCAAACAATCAAATAGGATTATTAATCGCCATCTACTCAATGCATCTAGTGCAAGAAATATTCTTTCCTCACTCCCCACTCCATCTATATATATATCCCCCTCCATCTTTCCTTATTTTTCTCTCTATCTCACCCAACCCCCAAACGCACATGCTCTCTCTCTCCATATTTATCTATCTATCTCTCCCTCTATCTCTCTCTTCTTCCCTCTCTTCACCTTCCATCACACATGCTCTCTCTCTCCATATTTATCTATCTATCCCTCCCTCTATCTCTCTCTTATTCCCTCTCTTCACCTTCCATCACACATGCTCTCTCTCTCCCTATTTATCTATCTATCCCTCCCTCTATCTCTCTCTTCTTCCCTCTCTTCACCTTCCATCGATATCTCTATCTCCCTCTATCTCTCTTTTGTCTTTTTATATCACCCCCAAAACATACACACTCTTTCTCCATATCTATGTATCTCTCCCTCCCTCCCTCTTGCTCTCCCTTACTCTCTCTTCTCCTTCTCTCCCTCTCTCCCCCCTTCTATATTTCTTCCCTCCTACTCTCCTCTCTCCCTCTCTCTCCATCTCCCTTATCACTCCCTCTCACTCTCCACCTTTCTCTCTATGTGTTTTTCTTCTTACCTTCCTCTCTCTCTCTCTCTCTCCGCCTTCATCTCTCCTTCTCCCTCTTACGTCCTCATTGTTTTCCTTCCTCTCTCTCATTCTCTATCTCTCCCTCTCTATCTCTCTCTCTCTCTATCTTCACCCTCCAACTTCGTCACGATTCCCTCCCTCTCTCCTTCTCCCCCCTCTCTCCATCTCTCATTCTTTGTCTCTCTATCTCACCCCAATCATAAACATTCTCTCTCCATCTCTTCTCTGTCATTCACTCTCTCCACCTCTATCACTGTATGTCCTTGTTCTTCCCTCCCATATATATCTAGAGTTAATGTATATCATGATATATTAATATATTATAATATAAAAATTATATTATATTAAATTAATAGTGTATTAATTAAAATTTATTAAATTGAATAATATTAATATACATTTAATTAATAATAATATTAATATGAATATTAATAGAATAATAGATTTAATGATTTTTTAGATGGCATGATAACAAAATTTATAATAAAACTACATCAAATGAATATTTTCAAATATTAAAGCTTTGATGTGGAAATATTTGTGTATAGAGATTTTAATATATCTATAGGATATAGTTTTCATTTTAAAAACGCATTTTACAAATAATTAATTAAAAGAAATAGTCAAAGATTTTATAGCAAGATTTTGGATTCTTTGTTTTGAATTAAGAAATAGTGGAGGCTTTAGTAAAGGATAAAGATGTTTAAAATTGCAAAGAAATAGTAGTGGCTTTAGTAAGAGTAAAGATGTTTAAAATTTTACTAATTTGGATTTTAATGTAGTTAAAAAATTTGTTGAAAGCAAATTTATGATCCATTCAAATTCAATGTATATGATAAAAAATTATTAAAATTATATGGTAATTTTTTATCTAAAAAATACAATTGTATTATAGTTTTTTTTTTTTATTATATATTTATTTTCATTTTGTTTTCTACCATAATATTATTTTTTTCCCATTCATTATTATATTATTTATTTTTCTATATTATCATTTTATTATTATTATTATATTTTATTATTATTATTTAATTTTTTCATTCATTATTATTTAATTTTTAGGTTGTTCCCAGGTAAAATTAATTTTCGAGTAAATACACATTAGGGTCATGGAACCGTTGTAAACGGAAAAACCGGTTTAAAAAATGATAAAGATTTTGTAAAAATAAATTAATAAAAATCTAAAAATTAAATTTAAGAAACGTTCAGAAAATAATTGAACAATCCCGTTAAAAAAAATTAACGCTGATTTTAAGCATTTGAAGGCTAGACCCTTAAAGCACAGGCTGTCAAGGCATATTTAATCTTATTTACGTTTACTAAATCTAGGGTTATTGACATTTAATAAATATAGGTTAGGATTCTTGACTGTAATTGCCCGCCCGCCGGACATTATTGCCGCACAGCACAACTCCTATCTAGGGTTATTGACATTTAATAAATATAGGTTAGGATTCTTGACTGTAATTGACGGCCCGACATTAGTGCCGAACAGCACAACTCCTTAAATATCCAGGTTAATTTTGGAAAATCCTTCTGATGCTCCAAGCGATCGACATCCTTTGAGTCTGTGATGTCATGTGCAGAAAAGGATTTTACTTCAAAAGAAACAAGAAACATGCCATATTTCGGCAGAACAAACCCATCAACAAGAACATTCTACAGGAAAAAAATAAAGAAACAAAAACATGCCATATTTCAGCAAACATAACGGACCAGCAAGAGGGCACTGTAGCGGGAGCAGCACCGGCGGGCAAAACAACCCTGCACGGACCTCCCCGCAAAGAAAAATGATTTCGATTATTATTATTAATGTGTAGACCTGCCTGCAAGCGCACCCGCAAAAGCAAGGTCATTAAATATAAATTTCATACACACAAACCCTCACGAGGCCTCTCAAGGCCATAAATTACAGTCAACAAACGCCTATATTTCAATAATCTGACTAATTCGATCTTTCGGATCGAATCCAATGCCAATCCTTACTAATCTGTATACAATGATCAAGACCTGGCTTTCAACCACGATCCATAAGGCCATTGCACAACCTTCACAACTAGTGAGTGAAGAGTCGATCAACAGAAGAATCTCCGTGACATGAATATTGCAGCGCCCGATTCCTCGGCTACACATAACACACAAGTTAAGTTCTTAAAGGTAAGCTATCCTTCATTATAAGCCAAGGTCGGGAAAAATAGTTATTTCCTTCCTGGTAAGGAAATAAAAACACAGAAAAGGAGAATCCAAACATACCCTACACAACAACACGCAACGCGTTTCGATCCAGGGATCGAACGAGAGAGGTTTTCTTCGTTCGATAACGAACTTTGACATTTAAAGATAGCGATGAAGAAATCAACGGCCGAGATCTACTCCATCTGACGGTTGAGACATACCTCTTTTGTCGGCAGTACAGCTACGTTTATCAGTGAGTGACTCACCAGCTTTCCAACTATTATTTTTTTTCCTACATCTTTTGTCGGCAGTTAGCAGACTTCCGCGTCATGACAGCTACTTTTATCAGTCCGTGACTCACCAGCTCTTCACAGCGACTTTTATCAGTCCGTGACTCACCACTGACCAGCTCTTCACGAGTAATTTTTTTTCCCCTTGCTAGTTGGACAAATTACTTTTTTTCGCTGAAGCAAGAGTCAGTGTTTCTATTTAATTGTATCAAACAAAACAAATTACATACAGTAAAACAATCCCAAAGGGAATGTGGGCCATAAAATTAATGAGCCTCACAAAGCCTTGGGCGTTAAGCCAAAAGCTTAAAACCCATCCCAAGGGCTCACAAAACATAACAACGAGACCTCCAAAATGCAAACTGTTGCCAAGACCGTTCTATCCACCTTCAGAGTTCTGACTGACGAGGCTTTATATCGGAACGAAAACATGCAAACTCTTTAATCCTTGAATCGGACCCGATGAGGAAATAGAGACCGCAATATAATGATTTCGGGTCCGCCTGGGGGGTAACCCTCGAGCATGTAGTCTGCCCGAAATCCACCTATCCTAACTTTGCTGAGTAACATGCACGGTAATGAACACCGCACCTGGACCCGAAGTCAAATAAAGCCATTGTTTAAGTTAACTTTGGGTCCAATTGGCATGGTAACCTCATTGCAAGTTGCCATGCGAAATCCCTAGGATTGCCTCAAATTTGCCTAACTACTAGCACGTTAACCAATCGCCCGACAAAGCTAATTCAAAGGCGATCTTTGGAGAATTTTGATTTAAAAAAGAAAGACTTGTCATTTAAATTGACTCCTGCCTGATAACTTTGGGTTTGAAGATTTATGGGTACAAATTCGCACCCGAAGACCAGATATCCAAGCACTGCTTCACCATAAAAATCAAAATTCCCCTGTTTCCTTTAGTCTACATCCTTCTAGTTTCCCCTGCTTTGATAGAACTCCTTGTCCACGTTCGCCTGTCTGAGACACTCTTCCCTCAATCTGCCTTGGGGGGTCTCTATCCAGTCATAAATTTTATTGTTCTTAGCATAGAGCACGCTTTCATTAGCTAATATGTCTACTAATTTGTTGGATGTTCGGCGCACATGAGTAAAACTAAGGGTTCTCATGTTCTACATGTGGGATTGAATCCATTGATACACTTGCAGCAACCGCCAATGTCTCGAGACTTTATCTAGAGCTAAGCCATTGCAAATTTTCTTGACCGAATTAATAATCAATTCGGAATCAGCTTCAATTATGGTATTATGAAGATTTGAGTCCCTCAAGATTTCTAGACATTGCTCAAGGGCCATAAGTTCCGCCATATTGTTAGTGGCTTTTTCCAAATGGCTATGGGAGATGGTTTTTATGAAACCTTTTTCATCTCTTATTACTCCTCCATACCTTGCCATACCCGAGTTTCCTTTTGCGGTCCCATCTATATTGCATTTCAAAATTCCATGGGGGTGGGAGGGTTGCCATAAATCCTTATCAATTATTATATGACTTACATTCATGTTTTTTCCCTGTGGGACAAGCCCCTGAAGACCCAAATGCAGTAGTATCTGCACATCTGTATCTTTTGGTTGGTTCTCAGGGGGGTTTTTAATGAGGGTCTCTACTGTCTCATTGAGTTGTCTTAAAATCTTAGCCATGATGTTCTAGGGAGAACCTTTCCAGTTCTTGAATATTCTATTGTTGCGTTCTTTCCAAACATCTCAGATTAGAAAGCCTAGAACTAATGCCTAAGCTTTGTTGATTATTTCATTGTCAGAGAAATTTTTCCTCCACTTCTTCAAAGTATTGGTGATGCTGCCCATGTCCCTGTCTGTTTTTCTGAATATTGAAGCTACCCAGTTCCACAAGGTGGAAGTGAACGGGTAGAGGTTGAGTAGGTGATCCATAGTTTCTTCTTGTAATTCACATAGCTGGCATCTAGATAGACCGGATACCCCTTTTTTACTAAGGTTTTCCCAGGGCAAAATTTTTTTATGTTGTACTAACCACGTGAATAGTTTGATTTTCATCCAACTTTGGTTCTGCCATAGGTTCTTCCATACCCAATCAGGGTTTGGATAGTCAAGTCCAAGGGCTATGCACTTGGCCTCTTTGAGATTAAAGTTACCTTCATTGTTTTTGCCCCATCTCAGCTGGTTTGAATCTGCTGATGTCAGAATCTTTCTCTGTTCCAAGATGGCTATTAAAATTTCTGCCTGTGCTTTCAACAGGTAGTCATCACTGTATACCATGTTCTTCCATATTCTCCATTTTCCCTCGCTTCTTTCCTAATCCTAGAAGTCATTTACCCTGAGTAACCCTTTATTGTCAGTATCGTTCTTGAGAATGGCGAATTCTTCCCTTAACAGTTTAGGTTCCTGTTGCCAATGATCTTCCCAAAACCAAGCAAGATTTCTAGTTCTTATTTCCCAGAAACTGTGTTTCTGAACAATGGCTCTATTATCCCAAGCTTTTTTTCCAAATGTGGGGGCCTTTGATGAGCACAAACATTCTGATGTGATCCCTTTCTTGCCAGTTGTTTGCGTATTTCTGTTTCCAAAATTTGGCCCAAGGTAGAGCAAAATCTTTTAGCCATCTCCACCAAAGTTTTGCCCCCATAACTTTGTTAAGTATTTCAGGGTCATCAAGTCCCAAACCTCCTTGTGTCTTAGGTTTACAGATATTTTCCTAGGCTACCAAAGCCCATTTTGTTTTTCTCCCCTTTGCCCCAAAGAAAATCTCTTTGGATATTTCTACATTGTTGCATAACTCCTTTAGGAGTTAGAAGGACTGAAAACATAAAGATGGGGACAGTTTGAAGGACAGCTTTTGTGAGTACTAGTTGTCCTGCTAAATTCAAAGACTTGTTTGTCCATTTCCGGATTTTGTCTTGGAGCTTATTGGCCATAGGCTCCCAAACTTCCTTGCTCAGAGGTTTTTCTGTTAGAGGTACTCCCAAATATTTGGAGGGTAGCATATCTCTTTGAAAGCCTAGAATTCTAGATATATGTCTCTGAATAGCAATGTCAGTGTTAAAAAAGAAAATCTTTGATTTGGTAAGGCTTACCTCTGTACCCGTAGCCTTTGCAAAGCCGTTCAAGATTTGTTTGTAGGCTAGAGCTTCCTTGACCGCGGGTGTACCCTACAACATGGTATCGTCCACAAATTGTTGATGGGTCAAAGCCTCTCCATTCATGGTAAGTTTGAGACCCTGGATTTGGCCTTTTGCTTTGGCAAATTTGATAGCCTTGCCAAGCCCTTCCATCATGAGAATAAAGAGGAAGGGTGAGAGTGGATCTCCTTGTCTGAGACCTCTCGTAGGTTTAAAGGTTGTGGATGATGAATCATTTAACAGGATAGAAAAACTGGAGGTAGTTACCAGGGCCATTACCCATCTTATCCAGTTATGGTCGAAGCCATAAGCTTTTAGAACTTCCTTGATGTAAGCCTAGCTTAGCTTATCGTAAGCCTTTTCTAGGTCAAGTTGTATAATCATTCCTGCCTGCCTAGTGTTCTTAAGTGAGTAAACTACCTCGTGAGCTTGAATGATATTGTTGAGAATTTGCCTGCCTTCCACATATCCAGTTTGCTCCTCAAACACGAGAGTTGGAAGAAAGGGCTTAACCCTGTTGGCAATTATTTTGGAAATAACTTTGTACACCACATTGCATAATGCTATTGGTCTAAATTTGTCTGGTGTCATAACATTAACCTGCTTTGGGATCAAGGATATGTAAGAGGTATTGAGCGTCTTCAAGACAGTTTTGTTTTTCCCTGAGTCCTCCACCACATCGATGATATTGTGCTTGACTATTCCCCAACATGTTTTAAAGAAGTCAACATTGAAGCCATCTGGACCTGGTGCTTTTCCTTTTTTCATTTCTTTGATGACTCCACTAACCTCCTCTTCGTTTACTGGTCTGTTTAGATTATAATTGTCTTCTCTTGTCACTAGCTAAGGAATGTGCTTTGTAAATTAATTAATGAATTGAGATTTGTCTAAAAGAGGTTCCTCAGCTATGCCTTGGAAATGTTGAACCAGAACAACTTATATTTCTTTCTGGGTATTGAGTTGATTACCTTGAGAATCTTTGATTTTTGACATCCTATTATGAGACCTGTGGTCCATGGTAGATTTGTGAAAAAACCGTGTATTCCTTTCTCCTTCTTTTAATCATAGTATCCTTGATTTCTATTTCCAGAATATCTCTTCTTGCTTGCATAATCCTTCCCATTCTTGTTGATGATGGTCAACTTGTTCCTTTCTCTCCTTGTTGAAGCCATCTGCGATGAGGATCTGGTTAATTTCTTGTAGCTCCCTTTCAACTATTTTTTTGGCTTCAAGAATGTTGCCAAACTCATTCTTATTCCAATCTTTAAGCCTGAGTTTGATGTGTTGCAATCTTTTATACATGAGGAACATTTTAGTGCCCTGTACTTGCGTATCCTCTATCCACCATTTTTCAATATCGTTGATAAAGTCAGGATGTGTAAGACAAATATTTTCAAACCTGAAAGGTCTGTTTCTTGGAGTTCCTATAAAGGACGCTTCAAGTTGAACAAGCCAGTGATCTGAGCCACCAGAGGGGAGTATCATAGCTGACAAGTCAGGGCCTGTAAGGATGAGGTCCTCCGAGATAATAAATCTGTCCAATTTTGAGGCCACTTGAGACTCCCCTCCCCTTTTATTATTCCATGTGAAGATACCATTACTTGTCTCTGTATCTACTAGCTTCATGTTGTTTATGAAATTTTGAAATGCTATGGAATCTCTGCCTAGTGATCTGGTTCCACCTTTTTTTTTCGATAGGGACCTGATCATGTTAAAGTCCCCTCCCAGAATCCAGGGGATACTCGAATCCCTGTTTATTAATTCCTCCAGTGAAGTAAGAAGCCCGAGTTTGTCTTCAGTCTTTTGTGGACCATAAACATTTGTAATCAAATAAACTTCCTTGTCCCGAAAAGGTTGGATCACCATTGATAGATAGTTCTTGGATGCTTCAACATCTAGAAATCCTAGTTTCTGAGGGTTCCAAAGTGTGAGAATTCCTCCTGCTGTTTTATCTATTTTGACTTCTAGATATTCATATTTAATCAACCATTCGCTGTGTATTTCTCTTATTTTTTCTATTGAACATTTTGTTTCCTGAATAAATATCATATCTAGTTTTTCTACTTTCATTCTATTGTTGAGATTTCTTTGTTTCATTTTGCTTCCTAGACCCCTAATATTCCATGTTGTAAGATTTATTAAGAAAGATTTGTAAAGGAGTAACTAGTTAGGTCTTTCATATTACTTGAGTTGATCATGAGTTTTCCACATTCAATCAGCAGCTCATTTTGTTTTATTCTTCCTCTTTTCCTTCCTAGATTCTTGGGAGCTTGTCCCCCTGTTGCCTCCATAGTTTTAACCCCTTCATTGTCCTGACTATCATAGTTTCTTTTGATCCCTGCACCCTTTGCCTGTGTTCTCCAGAGAAAGAGCTGTTGTACTCCGTTAAATTCATCTTGAGGTAGCAAATCCACTCCTTTGGTTGTTCCTTCCTCCGGGAACTTTTCTAGATCAAGATGCTCCCTATCCAATATGTCCTGCAGTTCATGATCCTCCGTACCTACTTCGCTTCAGGTCATCTCTTGGTCCCTATCAAGTTCCATAGTGCTTGGATGATCCTCCCTTTGTTGGCTTTTATCAGGTCTCTCCTCCATGCTCTCATCCTTTTCCTTCTTTACAGGATTGTGCTTAATTACTTGATTCGTTCCTTCATCCCCTTCTTCTTCTAGTGTCTTGAACCTGTTATAACTAGGTTGTTTTTCCTCATAGTTTTTTTTTTTTTCCCTCCTTTTTCTCTGCCCCCACCTTGGTAAAGCTTTCAGTCTCTTTACCTGAGGTTGCTTTGATACTGCTCTCCATTTTACTTAAAGGGCAGTCTTTAAAGAGGTGCATGTGTTCATGGCATTTGCGACATCTGAAGGGTACATTCTCATAGTCCACTGCCTGTACCCATTCTTCGTCATATACTTCTAGGATTATTTCCTCCAGCAAAGCCCTAAAAAGGTCCATCTCCACACATATTTTTGCGAAGGAGGTATATTTTCCTTGTAGAGTGGTTTTTGAAATTTTTAAGAAATGCCCTAGTTTATTGCCTATGGCTTTTAATGATTCTGGCAGCTAGTAATCTAGAGGTAGGGAATATAGTCTTACCCAATTTGGCACCGAAGTAAATGTTTCTTGCTCCAAAACAAAGTTCATGACCCATGGCCTCATATAGAGGCCTGCAACCGCATAAAAGTAAGGTCCTCCTTCAAACACCCTGTCTTTATCCACTAGGTTCGTAAACACAACTGTGAAGAAACCCTTGGATCCAAGGTATAGATCTATTTCTCCCTTAGGTTTCCAATGGTTCTTTATCCATGCATGTAGTGCCTTCTCCGTTGGCTAGAACCCCATGAATTTACATATTACTGCATAAGTCGCCATGTGCTCCCTGTGCACTTTAAGCGCTGGATCACTTAACACCACTTGGGGTGTGATAACTGCCTTAGGTTTACATGGTTTTGTCCTACTGTTGTGGTCAGCCTTCTGACTGTCAACTCCTGTATGCTTCTCTCTTCTGACTTTCTCCTGCGTTTTTGCCTACCTCTGTGCTCTGCTGAATTCCTATTTTCCTCTATTTGTACCCCCTATTTCCGCTTCCATGAGCATCTTGAAGCGGTTTGATACAACTTGACTGTAAGAGGGAGTGGAGCTCCCCCCTTCTCGTCCCTCCATGGTGCCCAACTTTGAAATTCTGCAGCAAACCCTAGTTTCGCGTGTTTTCAAATCTCTCTCCCCCTTTTTGTATTACTCAGCGAAACATCAATTCAACAACTTACTTTCATTTTACTGCTTTGTTTTGATTTTCATTTTTAAACATGTTTTTGGTAAAATGGATTATTAATTAAAATAATTTTTTGGTATATTAGAATTGGATTGAAAGAATTTTAATTTTTACATAAAGAAGTAAATAAAATTTAATATCAATAAAATATTTTCTTCTAAATCACAATATGATATGAAAAATATTTGAAAAAAATTCCATTTCAAATTAAAAAATAATAAATTTAATTTAAAAATCATTTATTTGACCACCAGTTAAGTATATTGGGCCATTGGAGCGCTTCATTGATCATTGGGTTTTGATTCGGACGACTAGAGTGCTTAGTTTCGCTGTATTTGAATATTAAACGACTTTACAAGTTACGGGAAATTCAGCGTAGTTCATTAACGTTTACCCTAACGTGGTTGTAAGGTTTTACTAGTTCATCAACGTTTACCATGTTTACGTTTACCCTAGAGTAGTTCATCAACGTTAAAATTCAACGTGGTTTGCTAGCATAGAATTTGTTGGTATGTGTTTAAAAGTTAGATTTTATGAAATATAAAAGAAAATAAATAATAAAGATCTATATTTAATAAATTATTAATAAATATAAATTTTTTAATTATAATAAATAGGTTAAATAAATTAATAAATGGATGAGTTAAGTGATTCTTTAATTGTAAGAAGAGCTTCGGCGTAAATAAAAGAAAATTTTGTCGAGGTTCGAAACCAAGTGTTGGGAAGAACCACACTGTTGTTAAGAAACGAAAAAATCTTCCTATGTGATTACGCCGAAGCTCTCTTACAACTATGAAAATAACAGAAGTCTCAATCTACAATTGATTCTTTTAAGATATATTTATTAAAATAAAATTTTAATTTATTAAGATTATATTATTATAAAAAATAATATAATATCAATTACATTTTATTAAAATAATTATTTAGAATAAAAAAAAATCCATAATTTTAATAAAAAAATTAAAATAATTTAAATTATTATAGTAAACTAATTCATAAATAATTTGATTTAAATTTAAAAAACAATTATTTTCAATATCCTTTCAAATAAAAAAGCAAGCAATCAATAGTTGAATTGACACTTCTGTGATTCATAATGGTTGAAAGAGTAGCTTCGGCGTAAATCACATGTAGACAGACATTTGTGGATGCGTTTCGAACCAACAGTTGTGGTTCATCATGAAGACAAGTTGAAGAAAGAGATCAGCCTAGCATGTTAAATAGTCTGCGCAGAGATTCCAACGGCTAATTTTGACTAAAGGACCCAGGTCAAAATTAATTTAATATTGTTAATATTATAATATTATTATTAATGGAGTTGTCTATAATGCGACTTTTTGGAGATTCCGGTGACGGAATCTGACGGAAGAAATGAGGTTAAATCTTAATTTTTAGCAGTTAAAATAGTTTTTTAACTGCATATTTGGATTCAGCGCCCTGAAAAACCCCTGGGAGCCATTGATTGTGCAGAAACTAGCTATCAAACTTGAGATTCCAATAAATTGCTGCCGGATTTTGACCGGAAAAATCTGCCGTAAATAAGTTAAATCAAGTAAAAAATATATAAAATATATACAAATGTCTGTCTACATGTGATTTACTCCGAAGCTACTCTTTCAAAAATGCAAACATCATTGCTTACCTCAAGCTGACTAGACTTACAACGAATCGAATATGAGAAACTTAATCACCCCATCTAATCAAATATGAGATGCTTACTCACCTCATCTTGATGAGACACCTAACGAAAATTCGAAAAATTCGGTATTAGCCCCTAGGAGAGTAGGTAGGGCCATGATCAATTCAGTGCTCCATGTATCATCTCAAATGACCAAAACATTGCAAGAAGTAGCATCGTTTGTTGGAATTTGGAATTTTTTTTGTTATGGTGTTTTCAGTTTTTTATTTTTTCCTAAAAACAATGTTAGGAAATTTTATTTTTCTAGAGTGATGTTTTGATAATAAATTAATTTTTCACTAATGAAGATTTGATTGAAAAATTACTTTTCAATAATACAATTATCATAATCACATAATTATCATAAGGAAACAAACAAAATGACTACAACACATAAATGATTTATTGAATCTTGAAACTTGATTTGAAAGTGAATGAAACACACAATAAAATTTCCATAACCTTGACATAAAATGTCCTTGACCTATACTTCAGGCTTGGCTTTTGAGATTATTTTCTGAATATACCTGTTAAATCAATAGCTTTTCTGTGCCTTGTAACAAGGTTTTTTGGGATCAACACACACATATTACCTACCATGAATAAGTTTGTTTATCTAACCTTTATATATAGGCCTAGTGAATAGAAGGTGATTCTACATATTGTACAAAAAGATGTAGTAAACTGAAGGTTGTAGAGACATCGTTGTCGCAAAATCTAGCAGGCCTTAGAGAGGGAAACCTTAACCCTGCAAGGCATAAACTAAACCAAGGGACAACGAAAACCCTAACCCGACAAGGCAGAAACTAAAACAAAGACAAATTTTAAGTTTTTATTTAAAAATATCATTTAAGTGAGATGAATATAATTATCTTTTGGATTTTCAATATGTATTTTTCATAAATTTAGGGTTAGTTTTACAATGATTTTTTTAAAGAAATAAAGTAATATGTATTCATGGTAATTGTTTGAGAGTAAACTAGCAATTGCATCACATGTTGCAAAGGAAATGTAGCATAGGAAAGACTAGGAAAGAAGTAAAAATTTTATACATTTTTTTTCTTCACTAGTATTTGTCTAAGAAAAACTTTGAAATTTAAACTTTCCATAAATAAGCTACAACAGTTAAGAATGACACTACTTTGAGGAATCCAATCAATATCTGCTTTTTCAGAAGTATGTTAATTGATAATGTGTGTTTTTCAGAATGTCTCTAGTATGTACCTACCAACTACAAAAACCAATACAAGTGTGTGTTGTCTTGTGGTCCAAGGCACATAACTACCATGGTGTATAGGTAAATGGAAGGAAAAATGGAAATGAATCCTGAAAGGTACGCATTGAAAGAATTAAAAACACTATAGTTAAAATTCCAACCCACAGATTAAAAGCATCGTGCAATCATCAAAGTGAAGAACACATAATCCTTGTGAAAGAGTTTGCAATTTACAAACATCTTATCAACAAAGTGAAATGTCAAGATTAATGTTAAAAACAATATCCAAGTATGTAGATTTTCACAGTGCAACATAGTTCAAGTCGGATTTCTGAATTTAAACTATGACAAATTTTATAATCATATTAGAGATATGGTAGTTGATGTGAAGTATGAGCCTCCAATCAAATTGTTTTATGTTAAACAACTCTATGTAATAGCTATCCTATCTATAGTATTAATTACTCTGATGATTAATGCACTCTACTAATGACATAACAACTTATCACAATGACAGGTTATACTTCGTAAGAGACTACTAATAAGCTTAAATAGCTCTAATATTTTTGCTAGTGAGTTCAACATTTGATGAGAACAATTTTTTTTTGGATTTTGAACTTTCAATGGTTGTTGACAATGGGTTGCATTTTTTGATATAGAAAATGTGTCAATTTAAGGAATCTTTAAAGTTTGCGAGATGTGAACTTGTGCTTAGATTTACTTATAGAAACATTCAATTTGTACTATTCACAATTTACTTATATTTTGCATATATGAAGCCTCTTCTAAGAGAAGGGATGAATATGCTCTTCATTTAGCTTCACTTGATGCAATCCAAAAAATTTCAACAACAACATTGCTTTAAACAACTATATGGTGTGAAATGTGACATGTATTACCGAGGGGAAAATTGAGAGGCCATAGAATGCTAAGATCATGTTGCAATGAGGTGCATTTCCCTTTATTAAGTATGTTTTGCATAAGGTTATACATAAGTTTGATTTGCTAGCTAGCCTAACCTTATTATATATTACTTGATAATCTCTTGTACATTAATTCCTCTTGTAAACACTAAATTAGCCATCCATCTTCAGTGTCTTTTGAATTTAGTTCTCTTTTATTGTCTTTGGGTCTAATGAGCACCTAGAAGATCAAAAATAGATTGAAATGCAAATCTCTTTATGCTTTTCATAATTTGAGGATGAAGAAGGCGATGATTAACTATGATGCAATTTCTCATAAATCTTGTCCAAAAGGAAATCTTCGGCGTGCTAGTGATATGCTGTCTTTGGAGCTCGAATTCTGACTTCAAAACAAAAAAACGTGAATTTTCCCTTTTTATTCACGACAACAACTGTTTCCTCATGACTAAGAGCTAAATTTATTCTAGAGAAAACACCAAATGAGCATAGTTAATTGTCTTTTATAAAAGGAAAGGGAAGAAATCGCGATTTACTACAAATTATTGTAACGCCTACCATCAAACCCTTCAAGAATTATGGGAACCCTCACTTGTTGGAGCAAAATGTGAGAAATTTCTTCAGAGAGCTAAATTGAGCAGGGAACATCGATACGCAAGCAAGCCGAATGGTTATTGGTACATAGTCCCTAACATCTCGACATAAAATGAAAAAAAAATAGGATTTAGACTGTGTGCAAGCTGAACATGAAACTAGGCGTCATCATGCCACATAGTATGTGAAAAAGGGAGAAACCATAAAGAGGTCGGTGGTTATCCTAACCACCAAGGGAATCATCCTCACTCCGTCGGGCACATTGAATGATGATCATTGATTATTACCACAAGGTTGATGGTAAATAGCTGGTAGTCAAACCATACAAATGTAGCAATACTCTTTAACAAATACTCTATCAATATGATGACAAACAATTCTTTAATCGCCTAACATGTGATCAAATGGTGCAAGAGGGCACAAGTGGCATAGGAGGGAGTTCTTCTTAGAGGGAATTCCTTACGACATAAATATAATTAGGTCGGGGAAATAATTTAATATAATGATTTATTTTAAAGTATTTATAATTTATATAATATTATATAAATTATAATAAAATTAAAGTTAATTTATATTTTATAAAAATTATCTATATCTATCTATCTACCTATCTATCATCTATATATCTATATCTATAATAATTATATATATATATATATATATAATATATATATATATAAATTGAAATTCACTTAGTCATATGTATTTTAAATAATAATATAATTTTAAATGATTTTTTATTAATGATTCAAAATTTAAAAATATTTATAATTAGCTTTTATATTTATAATTAGATTTTATATTGTTCTATGAGATCCCACATTCATGCTTCGAATATGGCATGGGGGTGACTGCCTGAAAGAAATATTTGGTTCACCCACGTCTACGGTCAGGTGGTACGTGGAAGTTTTGAACCTGGTTGGATTTTCATATGATTAATAAAAGCTAAGTTCTCTTACTTTTTCACTAATTTATATGTGGATTTTATGGCTCTCATATCTCGGATATTACATGGTTTAATTTGGTTATAAGCATGGTTATATGACTGGTTCATGTCATGGTTATTTCATGTATTTACTTGTAATTGTTAAAATGATGGATGCAAGACCTAATTGATGTTATCACAATTCAATGGAGAAGGTGGTGATCCTTCTTGTTATGTTTCATAAGTTCTTTCAGTAATTCATGCTCTGTCTTGTATCCTAAAGTTGTAGGTTTCATTGATGCCAAGTGTTTGACAGAATGTTAGTCCTAGTTGGGGGTGCTCAGGCCTAGACTTGAGGTTGATTTTTTATTTTTTAGTCTTGTCTTTGATGGATTTTGGAAGTTGTAACAAGTTCTGGGAAGTGGCCGGAATTTTGGACTAAACAAGTGCCTTGAATTTCGTGGACGCTGACATTGGTATGCTAGGAAAAGTCTCTAGACGCTGGCACACAGGTCTGTGAGAGAGACTGGAGGTCTATGGACGCTCGCATGCTCATATAATGAGAGTGACCAAAGGTTAAGATGCTTAAAACATCAGTGGGACCTAGGGACAATATGTATGAGTGGTTGACATGTCTCATGAGGGTGTTGTTGCTGATGTGGGAGGTTTGGTTGATGTGTTCCATCGATTCCATTTCCTTAAGGTCAGTAAGGAGGTTGAATCCCTTATAGTGGCCTCTCTTGTTTCATGTTTACCCCAGTTGGACAGTTACTTGGGTAGATGTGGGAGGAGGCGGAGTTACATCTAACTTTAGTTTTCCTATGGCCTTCTCTGTCACTACTATTGTCATTCTTTACATATTATTATACCATCATTCAAATTTCCTTAAATAAATAAATATGTATTACTTCAAGAAATAGTAACTTCACCTTATTGTTAGAATATGATAGTCTCTTTTGATATAGTAAATCATCCATTCAATCCTGTCTCGAAGTTTGCAGATTTAACACATGAATACAACTTTCTTTTTTGAAAAAAATGAAATATTAAGGACCATATGTTGCATATTACTTATCTATTATTTCTTTCAGCCTGCCACAAAACAACAGGGGGAAAGGAATGTCCTCCCAACCTAGATGGTCGTCCACACAACTATTTGCTTTCCTAGGTAAGATTTGTCATAGTTAATCTATATAAAAACTCTAATTCAACAACCATTTTCCCTGTTATGCAACAACATAATAGAACTTGAGAAATAATCTGGAACATTACTCCATTAGCTCACAACAAAATGCTTTCTATTGAAAACCTTTTTAGTTCAACGCAATTAAAAAGGAAAAGATTCTTAGAATACAGATTGTAAAGCAATACTTATCTTTTTTCTACTTATTCCAATGGACCACCAAAAATCATTGAGAATGCAACACTCCACCAAACTAATAAGATCAACCTTTAATACAAAATATCTACCGAGCTTGCCTCAGATCAAGAGTAGTCTCAGAACAATAACCAATACAAGATTGTTTCCCCATGACTATGAGATCCCAACTTGACTTCGCCAAGGGTTTAATATATGAGCATCCAAGCTTTAGACAGACTCCATTGGCCAACCATCTCTAGAGTCCCTTAATAAGAATATCTTATTAGATTTCTGCAATCTTTTTCCTCTTACTCTGCTTGAGGTTCTTCATACCCTATTGGATTTCTTTTTGGAAGTTTTTATTTCCTAGGAGGAACTTGGGCAGGTAACTGTGTTGCCCATAATTGTTCAACTACCTAATATGTGAGCCTCTCTAGCATTGTTTCCCATATGATTTTTCATGGCTATCAGATAAGCATTATGTAATTAATTAATAAAATGTATAGATATTTTTTAAACTATTGTTTGGCCTTCCCCATGACCTACAAAGTAAAACAATGTCTTTTAGCTACAATAAACCAATATTTACAAGTTTATGAGGGGGCATTACAACTCCCCACCCTTTGAGTGAAACATCATCCTGGTGTTTTCAAGTCCTCAAAATAGGTTGGGATAAGCTTCTTTTATAAAATTTTCATCCACCCAGGTAGCCTCTTTTGGGATAAAGTTCCTCCACTATATATTAACCTAGGTGATAACTCACTTTCACGGGATTATTTCTCTCTGATCTAGAATACATAAGGGTTCGACCAACAATTATTAGAGGAAATTCATATAAATTTACTTCCTCTATCACTTACTTGTATATCTTGTTAGCTAATAATGTGTCTAGGACTGTAGATATCATTTTTCAACAATGAAACATGTTGTGCACACATATGTGACTAGGTAGGGCTAACTAATAAGCCACAAGCTCAATACAGGCAAGGAGAAAAGGGCCACAAAAGCAAGGATCTAGTTTTGCACAACTTCCCAACTGCAAAGTTCTCTTTTTGGGTTGACTCGCACGTAGACATGATCCCCCACTTGAAATTCTCGGTAACTTCATTTTCTATCAGCATAAGCCTTTTGTCTATCATGTGTGGCTTTTAGATTCACTCTCACTTATTTATTTATTTTTTATAGTACATTCCATCTTTTCATCATATCAGGTCCCAACATTAGTTTATCTTCAAGATCACTCCAATTAATAGGTGTTATGCACCCGTGTCCATATAATACCTCAAATGGACTCATTTTTAATGAAGTATGATAATTGTTATTGTAAATGAACTCCACCAAGTGAAGGTAGTCTGCCCATTTAGTTAGTTGTTGCATCACATACATCCTTAACATATCTTTTGGTCCACTTGTTCAGTCTGTCCAACCATTTGAGGATGATAAACAATATTGAATTGTATTTGCGTAGCTAATCCAGTGAACATGGCTTTCCAAAAGGTAGATGTGAATTTCACATCCCAATCAAATATTTACACTTTAGCCATACCATGAAATCTAAAAATTTCTCTCATAAAAATATCAATAATTTGAATTGTTTTATAAGTAGATTGCTCTGGGATAAAATGTGTAGACCTACATAAATTATCTACTACAACCATTATAGAATAATTTTGCCTTCTAGATTTAAGTAAACCAGTAATAAAATCAAGCATAACAATCATGTTGGATGCTGATTCTCAGCCTTTACCTATTGGCATTCCAAGTACTTGGTCAAATATTCTTCTACTTCCCTTTTCATACCAGGCCAAAAATAGTATTTTCCTTCAGTTCTGACCCTTCGTCATCATGCATTGTAGATTGTTGATGAAGGTTATATGCGGTTTATTTTTATGTATAGTCGTTGGGGCTTCTCTCCTTTTCACTCATTTGTACATTGACTTAGCTTGAAAAAACTAGGTTTAGATATGCACCATCTGGCTACACTCTTTTTCCTTTCTGATAGACTATCCTATGTCATAAAGTCTCGTAATTCCCCTAGGTTACTCCTGAGAATTTAATCAATATTTTACTATTCATACTGCAACATCATCTCAATCAATCTTAATTAACTGTCACACGAATCTGTACCCCATACAAATCCCATAATACTCTTTTTTAATTAAATTATTATTATTATTATTATTATTTATTCACCTATAGCATCATACACAATACATCCAAACACATGCACAACACATGCATATAAGTGTGTTACACAATACTTCACACATTATCCCATATAGTTCCAAGGACCACACCATTTCTCTTCCTGCAAACTAGGCCACACTACCTTTTCATGCTTAATAGGAATTCTTTTTTTTTGTCAACATATAGCTTCTTTTGCATGCTATGCGTATGTAGTCATGTTTCTACTCAAATTCCCCCTTGACAACCATGATAAACATAAGGGAACTTCCATGCATATATGTATTTTTATATATACATTCGACTTATCATGTTTACAATACATAAGTACATATAAAACTCTAGTCATGGTTAATAGAATTTCCTCTTTCTATTTTATTTTCCATCATTCCATGGACTCAACCAACCTACTTCGCTGTCACATTACTATTTATATTCTCAATCATAGCATTAAGTAATATTACCTTTCCCATATTTCATAAACTTATCATTTTATAATTATTTTCAGTACCATTTCTAAGCAGAATATCATTATCACTATCACTTCTGATTTGATAGACTCAAGGTTTCATTCATTCTATTATTCTGATAGATGATGTTCTATCTTGATTTATCATCACTATGCATCTTTGATATAATTTTTTTAATCATAAGTTGGAACTTTTGTTGGAACACATAATTACCCATTCTCACACACTTCTTTTCCTTGCGAATCTCACCAGCTATATATGTCCCATCATTATTTAAGTTATTTTGATATGTGGAACTAAAGATTTAAAATATAAATAAGTCAATTGTTGACCATCCACATTCAAGGAGACCATTTTTTTTTTTTTAATTCTCTAGGGGAATATATTATTAATTCTTCCACTTTTACTAGTCCTGTTAGGGTCCTATAATTTATAGGATCAAATGATGATTGAACGATTTATTTTAGTATTTTAGTTTGTAAATAATATTGCATACTGCAAATGATTTCCAAAAATTTAGGAAAATGAAAATAAAAAATTAAAAGAGGGTATAAATAGAAAAAATAGAAAAAAAAAAGAAATGATAAAAGAACCCCACAAAAAAAGATTAAATGTGAAAGTGATGCTAGTTGAAGTGCCACTGATAGTCCAATACTTTTATAATGAATAAATTCATGAAATTGTCTGTAGCTTGTTTAAAATGCCACAATACTTCTGTTGCTTGAAGCATACAGTTTAATCATGTTCAAGAAAATGTTAGTTTATGTCAAATAGATTAGAGTGAATAACCTAGCCAACCAGTGTAATCTTGGCTAATATTAGATAGGTAGAATAGGTGAATAAAATAGTCCAACAACTTAATATGGATTAATGTAGTTGGTAGATTAGTTTAGTGATTTGCATGGATACTCTTAGTCCTTTAAAAATGGAAAAATAAACAAGGTTTCCACTCTCAAATGCACCCCAATTGGTTAAGTTAGACTAGTTTAGGAAAAATCAAACTCTTGCTATAAAAATCTATTTGTAAGTATTATGATTTGTCCAAAGTCCGACCTCATTGTAAAAAGATATGCGCACATAGAATGTTGTGGGACCACCAACATTAAACTCTGCTCACCTTACCTCCCCCGATCATAATTGCTTTCACATCTGACGATCGTTAAGCCTTTTTGGACCCCCTCATTGTGATTCTCTTTAACGGCAAGGGGGGAATTCGAAAAGTAGTTTCCCCTAATGCTAGGTATCCTCCCCTTGTGATTTAGACCTCCCCCCCCTTTGAAAGTGGTTTACTCCATCCTGTTGTTTCCCGTATTCCCACCAATGTTCATATGCGACGACCCTGCTCGACTACCACTCCACTACAGCCACATATTCCATCCTCCTGTCACTTCTTGCCAATGGCCCCATGCCTATGTACACCTATCCTAAGCCACCATGATGACGACTGTTATGCCAGTTCCGTTGCAACTCCCTCTTGTTTCCTAAGTAAATGTAGCTCCCAACAGTCATTTATCCAATGGTCCACTCCAGTTATGATTCTATAAAGCTACATTCCTCCCACACCTCACATCCCTTTCTCATTTTCCTACTATCACATTATTCCTACCCTCTGTGTTCTCACCTATCGATAATTGTTTACATAGATATTCCCTCCAAGATTTTTCTTGCAAAATTTATTGTGACCATCTGCAAATTCCCTTTGTCACTTTCTCTCACTTTGATTCCGTTACCACTATGGCCCCCAAAACTGCCACTATGGATTTAGACCACATCCCCCTTGTTGACCGAGATTACAAGATTGCTGAGATGTGATGTGAATTCGATCTGTTCGAATTACGTTGCTAGTTCCATGACAATTACCTTGACTAGTTTGACGAAATCAGCCTTTGGCAGTCTGGACTCCCCTTGTCCGTTTCCCCCTAGTCTTACTATTTTCCTGAGTTCTTCCTCAAGTGTCATGCCTCTTACCTTTCAAGTAAGAGGGATATCATATCCCCCAATGGTGAAATCCTTTTCACCATCACCTCTAAAAGTATAAACCAAATGTTGCAGGTCCCATACAATGATTCCCTCACACTCTCTTCCATCTAAGTTCTTAAATAAATATACCAGAAAATCACCTTTCCTCAGAGAGCCAAACTCTTTGAGGTCTTCTTACCAGAAGATTCTCAAATCCCCAAGAAGAATCCCCCTTATCCCTCTTCTATTTTCCCTCAAAGAACCAAACATATTATATGTGTCTTGTCACGCTTACTTGGTTACTATTCAGATGAATGGGTAGATGAGCCTATTTTAGGCTTTTTATCCACTCTTTCTATAGAGGAAGGGCTATCAGTCACCTTTGACTATGGTCACTTCCTTGGTGATTTAATTCATGAAAATTTCCATAAGTTTTTAACTGAAGGAATGTTCATATATTCTTAAATTATTATGCATATGTTCATTTTCTTCTAGACAGACAGGTTTCCCTTTGTAGTACAGAAGCTCGATCAGCAAGGAGAGCCCCAATCCATTATTTTTTGGACCTCCATGATTAGAAAACAATCACAGGAATTCAACTTTGTAGATTTTATTGATCTGTTTGTGTATCCAACAACTTATTTGTTGAGTGGCCAACAGGTTTCAAGAATCAGTGAAGATATTCAGAAAGTGTTACAGCTCAATGAACATGTAAAGACAGGCGATTGGTACCTATACTAGTCATTTACAGAGATCAAAGTTTATGGCTCAGAGCTACCACCATATAAGCTGCCCAAGTACCTTCCAATGAGGACATTTTCATTGGAGTACATCAGGAAAATAATCCATTCAGACAATATCCATTTTGTGCAGCCAAAAAGAAGTTTCAATTCAGAATGAAGACACAGACAAGACCTTTTATCTGTAATAGTAGAGTAGCAGGAGAGGAAGTAGAAATCCTACTAAAACAAATGAATTTACCTCTTAGTTTTACATGGTCTTATAACCCATTTGGGGTAATTTCTAAGCTAAGAGAGGAATAGAAGGCAACTCCTTATGTGCATACCCAAAGACCAGAAATAGAGAAGTATAGGAACAAACAGAATTAGGTAGAGAACACATTGCAAGAGGTCGAAGAGAAGGTGCTTTCTAGGACTGACTCAAAGACTCCTATACCCAAACAAAAGACTGAGAATAGACCGAGAGAGGAGGAATCCCCTTCAGTTACAGAAGTCTCAACCAAATAATTTAAGATATATACAAAAAAGGTTAGGTCAGGCTCTAAGATAGACTTCCCACCACTGGAGGAAACACAGGTTACCATTGTACTCTCTGGCCTTCAAAATTTTAAGTTTGATAGGAGTAACACCGATTATCCATCATCTTCGACTACTAAAGAAATTCCATCTACAATACCTCACACATGAGAGTCATCCACAGAACAAAGGCAGTTGGATATTTTCAAGAGATACAGAGAGATTGAATAGAGGAATGAAGCCATTCATGATAACATCTCTGCTCAATTCCAGAAATAATCTTCCTCAATCCAGCACAAGCTCATCCCAGCCTATGACACCGAGAAAGGAAGAATGCACATGGAATTCTTGCAGGCCCAGGTTCCACAACCAAAATCAGCAGTTGACTTCAAGCATACTACCTTTGAGTTTGAGGCAAAGGATGTTCATCCTTTGGATCAAATGGACATGCACAGGCAGACAGGAGAAATGGTCTACTCAACCTTCACACATACTGCCCTCATTGCTTCCAAATTACAACTTTCATTAAATAATGTTCAATCTCAACTTAAATTGGAGAAATTTTCCTCTCTTTCTAAAGACAACATAATTAAATATTTGGAGGAAATGGTGATTAAAGAAGGTTTTGATTCTGGCAATTCAAAGGCCATGGAAGAAATTATCAAGAAGAAGAATGCTGACATAGCAGCCCTAAAGAAGCAATTGAAGCTACATGCGACTGAAGATCCCCAGGAAAGGAGTTAGGAGAGACAGGGTTATAGAGAGAATAAATGTTGAAGCTACTAGTGGGGTAGACCGCACAAATCAAGGAGATGGAAGTAGAGATGGATGAGATTATCGAAGAGGAGAAAATATCTCAACTAGCAGTGGTTCCTCTTGATGCAGTACCAATTGTACCCCTACTTCAAACAGGTATTCCTACAACAACTACAACAGTAGGAGCATCCTCTTCTGCATTACCTCCTTCTTCAACTGTAGATGATCCAATTAAATTGGCCCAATTCCTAGATAACATATCTATATATGGAGAAGAAATAAAGAAACTAAGACAAGAGGTGAAGACCTTACAATAGCATAAAACAAGATTTTAGAATTCCCTCCCAACATAAGTACACAAATCCCAGACATTGTCCCAGAGATTACAACAAATGGAAAAGGATACTGCCATGGGTAATACCTTAACCTAGGTCAAAGAAAACATTTGCAAATAGATAAATTAAGATATGATAGATATTTGGCCTTCAATATAGATTATATTTGAGCAACAAGAACTGGTCGAAAGGTTTAATGGAGCCATTGAACAAGTCAAAAAATAGTTGGGTGACAGACCCAGTGAAGCTACTAAGCTCATCAAGTTCCTCAACTCTAAAAACAAACATGAATTAGAAGAGTTGGAGATTGAATATAGAATGGAAACAATACTGGAAGTCAAGAAGGTGCTGACTAAAAGAAATTTGTTGAGGTAGCGTGAAGAAAAGTGTTAGTTTCTGGACACTGGTGTACAAAGATTATTTAAAAAGATGGAGCCTCTCTACAAAAATGGACTTCCTAATTTATTGGTAATAAATGATAAGCTCAGTACGTGGTCTGATTAAAGTGAGAAACTAATGACCAAGGCCAAAGACAGTTCGAAGGTTATAGGTGGAAGAATCAACATGATAGGAAGAGCGTTCTTGGAAGCGTTATCATATGACCTGGACATTTAGTATGAAATGAAACAAATATTCATTTCCAAACTGACATTTTATAAATACACTGAGGTCAACGAAGTTTATAGAAAGTTACTGAAGACAACTATCCCAAGTGAGCCACGCTAGGATAAATTATGTGAATTACTGGAGTAAGTAGTGGATTTGGTTGTACATATCAGCGTCAACATCATAGCAGAATTCAAAGGGCCATACAGATAGCGGTTCCACAAATTTAGTGCTATGAATTTAGTGCCAGCACTACAGACAGTTCAAATTTTCCTAAATATTTGTAATAAGTTAGATATATTCAGTTTAGGAATTCCTAAATGGATCCTAGTTGGTTTTGATAGGATTTTTTTTGCAAATATATTATAAATACTTCTGTTTTATAAGTACCAAGGGTTTATTACTGTGTGGATTTTTGCATTCCAGAACGCTATTGTACTATTTTCTATTTGATGGGTTGGTCAGTAATAAAGAGGACATTCTTCACAGGATTCAAGTGTTAGGTTATCTGGTGATGTGCTTTTTACACTGTTAACATTTTACTACTTTGTTTCCATACTTGTGTTTGCTAAATCTAAATTATTTTACAGAAAATTGACGAACAAAATTTGTTGAAAAATACACTCTGCTTCTAGCTAAAAATAATTTCTGTGTTTTCTTCTGATATAATGTTAAGGAATTATTAATTTCTCTTTAACTTCTATTGAACTTATATATTTTCTTCGAAAAAATCTTATTCTATTTTCATGATTTCCAAGGCGCAATGAGGTCCTTGTAACTTTAACTTTTACTATGTCATGGATAAGATTCGTATTTCATTTTTTTCCATGGGATTTTTTTATATTAAATATTACTAGGTACTCAAGTTGAAACACAATTTCAATTATACAAAGTTGTTTTTATGTAATCATGACACACCAAGCAAAGTTTTTATATATTCATTTCAATGTTTTTATTAGTTAATTCTATTTTTCGACAACCATGCTCCCCACCGCCCTGCATCACATATGCACACTGACTAATTATAATTGTGACCTACCACGCTTGGCATTTGGTTAGATGTCATCATATTTATATATGCTACCAAGTCATACAAATGGAGGCCATGTTCTTCATTGTTGATATATTGACACGACCTTATGTTTTCCACCTCCCTTTCACATATATGCACTCATTAACTATCAGAATTGTGACCAACCATGCTTGACATATGGTTGGGTATCATTATCCTTATTTATGCTACTATGCCATACAAATGGATGCAATATTCTTAATTGTTGATATATTGACACTATCTTGCTTACAAATGAATGTAGTATTCTTCATCATTGACATTTTTTTCAATACCTAGCCTTAATTAACTAAATAGATGGATTTTTTTTTTCAAGCTGTGTAGGCATGTTGAAGTAGGGGTTCCTTGGATGTTTAATCACAAGAGACATGCAGACTTCATTATTGAAACATGTCAACCAAGATTTCTTTTTGGGAAAAACGCTTTCACTTCTTTTCACCACCTATGTTATTATTGGTTTTTTATTCAAACTTAATAAAAATTAGGTAACTATAAAGGGAACATTATGTCCATGGAATATGTGGAATTTAAAAAGGACATAGAAAGAAGATGAATAAGAATAGTGCAATCCATTGTAAATAAATAAATAAATAAATAGAACATTGATGGTTCATTCTTTTAATATTATATTACATGTGTTTTTTTATTGTTTTTATAGTTTACCTATGAAGTGTAGATTAGTTGGTTTGAGTGGAGTTTTAGGGAGGGGTTGAGGATGGAAGCCACTTTCTAGAGACTTAAACTATGGGAGCATCTTGGTGATAGCATCTTATGCTCATCACACACACACACACACACAATTTTTTCTAATCGATTCTTTTAATCTAACTTGACAATAAAATAAAATGAAACTAAGTAAAATCATAGATTTACATGTTTTATATTAGCTCAGAAAAAATAAACATAGTCCATTGTGTTCACTACTCCTTAGGGTTTGTTATTCTCAAGCCAAACTAGCCACTCATTTGGTGCAATTATGTATAGTCACTATTTTTGTAATTTCAGAGCTTTTACAAGTCATGGTAAACTATTCTTATAATGTTCTCAAGTATCTTGCTCAAACTCATTAACCATAATGTATTTTGAAAAGGGTAATTTAATCTCAACTTTTAAAATGACGAGTTTTCTGTCTGGGGTGGTTCACAAATACTAGGTGGCCGCTACATCCACGGAAAAATCTAGGTAGATCAACCTGTAGGGATCTATCCATCAGCCAAACTAGCAAGGCCTAACCCCAAGGGCGTCGAGGAGATTTGACCCTGTGACCTCCTCATAAGCGAGGTTCTTAGCAACAGGAACTCGATTAACTGAGTTATCCCTTGGGGCGTCTTTCAAAGTGATGAGTTGTATTAAAAGAGAATTTAATAAATAATAAAATATGTTTGAATCCACTTTCAAATAGGAATTTGGGAAAAATATAACATTGCAACTAATAATAATATACACGGCTAGATTTTCAAGATATTCATGATTTTTCAACAAGCGAAAAGGTCGGACCTCTCTTGCCACCATGTTAAGACCTAAGAGACTGAGAGGCCAAACCTAGTCACTTTAAAATTCCAGTATTTTAACCACAAATTTGAGATTTTCATTTCCAATCACAAAATAGACCTATTTTATAACAACTATGATCTATTAGCAGCATAGTCACACTAAAGGGACTAAAGAAAAGCGTGACTTGACTAGTGTTAAGAAGAAAATGAACATTGCTAAGATAAGAACCAATTCTCATGAGCTTCATAGTGAAACTCGAGGTTGGTCAATTCCTAAAATGCCATGGGATGAACGAGCCTATCACCGTATACAATACTAAGAGTGTTACAATTAAAAACACTTTCTCCTAGATTTTCCATTTTATACTCACATTTTATCTAATTTTCAAAATATCTGCTACACTACCAACTTTCTTGACCTTCTAAGTTAACAAAGCTATAGTAAGGTGGAAGTGTTTCTCACA